>VWZF01005173.1:127989-159210 GCA_013396755.1 Sclerurus mexicanus | reverse complement strand
GGCTGAGGGAGCTGGGGGGGCTCAGCCTGGAGAAAAGGAGGCTCAGGGGGGACCTTCTGGCTCTGCAAGTCCCTGCCAGGAGGGGGGAGCCAGCGGGGGGGATTGTTCTCCCAGGGAACAAGTGACAGATGAGAGGAAATAGCCTCAAGCTGTGCCAGGGGAAGTTCAGGTTGGATATCAGGGAAAATGTCTCATGGAAAGGGTTGTCCAGCCCTGGCACAGCTGCCCAGGGGAGTGGTGCAGTCCCCGCCCCTGGAGGGATTTAAAAGCTGTGTGGATGTGGCACTTTGGGGACGTGGGTTCGTGGTGGCCTTGGCAGTGCTGGGGGAACAGTTGGACTCTGTGATCTTGGAGGGCTTTTCCAACCTCACCAATTCCATGATCTAAGGATCATCTGTCCTGGATCACCCAACGCCTCATGGCTGGGCTGAAGCTGTACATGAATTTCCAGGTCACTCAGCTCATGCACTGGCTGGGACAGAGACCTGCCAAGTCTCCAGCTGCAGATGCTCCAGGAGGGAAGCAGGACGAGCACGGAGCCCAGGCAGTCCTGGGGCCAGGTCTGTCCACACCAGCCCTGCTGCAACATGAGCTCCATTAGAGTAATTGAGCTCAGCTCTTGGAATAGACTTTGAACACAGACGTTGCAGCATTTGGGGTTTCTAAAGGTCTCTACAAGGTCGTTCGGGTGAGGCCGGTGAGGCAACAGAGCTGCCCAGGTTAAATGGGAAGGTGTTGCATGTTAATCACTGGTTAAGGATGGCAGAATTTTGGATGAACAGCCTGTTTCTGCAACCAAGAGGTCTCTCAACAAGGTCCCACAGGAGTCTGGCCAGGGACCTCCTCTGGTGCCCCACAAAATGACCCCGGAGAGGGAAGAGCAGTGCCCAGCTCTGAGCTCCGACGTGGCTCCAAATGACTCAGGCAGCCGACCTGGCACTGAGGAACTGCAGGGGAATGTAATGATCCTGCAGAACAGAGCAATAAAATGGCAGATGAACTTTCCTGCTCGTAATTGCAGAGTAATGAACATGCAAAGCGTTCCCCTGTCCCCACACAGCAGCGGCTCCGTATCGGCAATTACTGGGCTTTAAAGGGATCCCGGAGACGCTGCCCAGGGCTCTTTGAAGACGTCCTTTCAACGACTAGTGAGAGTCAAAAAAGACAAGTGGAATATTAAGAACTTTTAGAGCCAGAAGAGAGAACAAAAGAGAAAATGTCCTTTTTTTCCTTCATCTGTTGCCGTGGAGCTCCTGCTCCTCAGCTCTGACGGATTTACGCCATGGAAAGAGGAGATGGTGGGGGAAAGCCCCGTATCATTGATCCAAGTTTTGGGATCAATGTACAGAGGGAGTTAAAAGAGGCCAGGACCCCACAGCCTGGAAAAGGGGATGAAGAGACAAATAACTTAAAACTATAGAGGTTTACAAAGGAGTGAGGGGAAAAAATGACAACGCAATGCTTGGAAAACAGCTCTGATGCTTTTCCCACAACGTGGGAAGTGGTTTCATTGATCTGCGGCACTTCTCACCAGCAGAGACTCCCCACCCCTCTGATATCAACTCCCTCAGCACCCCAGAGCAAAACCAGGATCAGCGCCAGGCAAATCCTGCTGTGACTTGGGCCACGGTGCTGAGCCTGGCCCGGCGATGAGCCTGGCCCGCAGGTTTTCCCAGCTCTTGGAAGCAGCAGCTGTTCCGGCCCGGCAGAGCCCTTTGAAGCGCCATGTCGTGTTTGCCCATCGCAATCAAACAACACGTCGAGCTCCGTGGACAGGGAAGTCTCACGAGCCCCACGAGTCCTGTGCAGCTTTCCGTGTGGAAAAGAGAAGCAGAGAGGATCGGGATGGGCACTGGGTCTGAGTCCTTCACCTGAAACCTCCTGGGAAATTTCTGGACCTTTCTAGGGATCCACATGACAGCAGTTTCTATAGGGTTTTTTCCTACGAATTTTGGGATAAATCATAAATCCTTCATGTTGATCCTTTCTTGCAATGCTAAAGTTTCCTAGGAATTTTCTTTGTCCTGGGAAATCTGGTCTAAAGCCTCTTTCACAGGTCTTCCTATGACTTGTGTGTAGAACATTTCAAGGAATGTTCAAGGGCTTCATAAGGCTTCTCCAATCTGAAACATTTCAAGGAATGTCCTAGAGCTTCATTGACCTTTCCAACCCAAACCATTCCACGACTCTGTGATCTCCCACGGAATTCTTGGGGTGTTGGGGGGGCCACCCAAGGCTCATGACACCCACCCTGGTGCGGGGTGACCCACAGAAGTGAGCAGTGGGGTCTGCTGAGGAGGCACCTCTCCTCCTGCATGGATCCATGGGTGCCCACCACAGGGCAGAAAGCACCGGGTGCCCCTTTACGGGCGCAGAGGAGCAGAGCTGCTGAAAAGCGGGTGTTGCACCCCCTGTGCCATCTTTGGGCAGCCCCCGGGCACTGTCCCCCCCTCCAGCCCCATCCTGCCTGGCCACTGACTCACCTGGGCGGGAGGGACCCACCTCTTATGCAAACTGTCTGAAATGCAGCGGGGAGGCCGTGTTTGCTCGGTTTATCTTTCCAACATTATTTATTTCCTACCTGTCGATGGGCTGGAGGGGAATGTCAGCACCGGGACTGGCTGGGCCGTGGCCCTGTTGACTTTGGCACAGGGAAGGGGAGCCCGGGCCAAGCCGGGCAGTGGCGTGTGGCGAGGAGGGAGCCAGGGAATCCAGGGAAGGAGGAGGGAGCCGGGGAATCCAGGGGAGGGAGAGCTGGGGCTGGGGCTGCTGGCAGTGGGGCTGCAGGGCTGTGGGGGGAGCACATGGGCACATGCAAGGGGAGACATGGAAACTGGTCAGGAACAAGTGGAAATCGGTCCTGCAGCCCCATCTTGCAGGAACTGGGGTTGTGAAGCCCCAGGAGCACAGGGGCAGCAGAAAGTGCCTCTCCTCCTGCTCTGAGCTAGTTCTGCAGCCGAGAGGGTCACAGCGATCCCAGAGGGTGGATGGGTCAAACGTGGTGATTTCTCTGGGCAAAACAGCCCCAGCACCCACCTTCCTCCTCCTCCTCCTCTTTCTCCTCTTCCTCTTCCTCTCCTGCCACTAGACCTGCAGTCTGGGCTTTCTGCTGCCAATAACCCCTGGACTGTAAAATAGCCTACAGGACCCCAAAAGCAGCATCATCTCTCTGATCCCAGAAAAGAGTCACCTTTCTGATCCAACCTGTCACCTGACACAGGGACAGGGGTGGGGGGTGACACCCCTGGCTGGGGACGGGCCAGGTCAGGCACAGGGACCGACCTGGAGGCACCTGATTGTGTAAGAGGCAGCTTAGAGAGGAACTGGAGGATTTGGATCCTGTTTCTTGCTTAATTCCCCTGATATCTGATCCCTGGGGAGGAGAGGATTCCTCTGCCCCCATCAGAGGGGACTTAAGATGGGCCACTAAGAAAAGCTGAAGCCTCTGAATGAAGAGTTCTGAGCCCTTCCCAGAGCCCCAGCACTGTGGGTGATGCCTCGGGCTGTGGGTGCAGGGTGAGGGGGGGTCTCAGGGCTGTGCACGGTCCCAATGCTGCCTGGGAGAGCAGGGACAGGAGGGACACTTCGTGGTGGCCACCCAGCCCTGCTGCTGTGAGAAAGCACTGACCCTTTAGGAAGTGGGTTTCTAAAAAAGCTGAGATCGCATTGCTGTTTAACAATCTCAGGCCATTTTGTCTGCAAATCCTTCCTAATTCCTCACTGATATTAATTACAGCGTATTGTACCCAGGCCTGGGGAACAGTAGCTCTTCCCAACATCCCGTGCCGAGTGCTTCCCTGGGATCCTGTCTGCAGCCAACACCCCCTGAGCCAAATAATCCCTCGGCCTAATGCGCTGACTTAAATTAGATTTGGACCCTCCATCCCTTCTCCACCACTTTCTGTTCATTCCCTACAGCTGTAGCACAGACAAAACAGGAGGGATTTGGAGGAAGGAGTTGGCTGTCTCCTCCAGCCTGCTTGGATCACAGGATTTGGGCTTTGCCAGAGCTCCCTCTCCCAGGACCAGCCACTTGCTCTCTGCAGAAGAGCGTGGTGGATGCAGCTCCAGTGTCACCACTGTCACCCTGGTGGCTCAGACAGAATCTTTGGTCCTTGTTGCAGGGCTGGGGATGCAGCAGCGAGACTTGGAGTTAAGCTGGGGTTTTGTGCTGACCTTTGAGCTGCAAACTGCTGTAATGAAATCACAGTTTCAAGGGAAAGACAGGAGCCTTTGACTGGCCTCTCCACAAACACCTCATGCCCCGTGAGCCTGGCCTGGCAGGCAGGGAGCATCCCACGTGGGCAGGAGAGCATCCACACAGACAGGAGAGCATTCCTGCTAGGAGAGCATCCCATACCTTCAGCAGAGCATCCCATGCTGGCAGGGAAGCTCTCCCTGGCTGGCCATGGCTCCTGTGATGGGGAGCACAGCACCTGCACCCAGGGGTGATGGAAATACCTCACAATGCAAGTGACACCCGGCTGGTCCAAGTGCAGGGATGGGAGATCCAGAGCTGTCATCACCTCTACATCCCACACATGGACACCCCACAGGTGGGCTGAGGGGGTGATCCAGACAGGGGCTGTTATTCCAGAGCCACTTCCCAGAGCAAACACGGAGCCCCCGGGCAGCGCCCTTTGCCCGCAGGCGGTGACCTGTGGGCAGCACATGGCCCGGGCTCTGCGGAGCTGCGGCTGCAGAGCCCTCCTCGGGCACTGATTGATGGTGGTCCCTGACCCCGGGGGCACAGACCATCCGCCCCCTGCCCGAGGAGCCCAGACCCTGCTCGTCACCCTGCTGGGACGGGCTGGCCTGAGGGACTGCTCCAGGCAGGAATCAAAGCTTTGGGAATGCCGATGGAAGCAGGGGAGCCCCAGAGCCTCTCAGCCAGCCAGGTAGATCCACGGTCCCGCAGGAGGGCTGGGGTCAGCCAGGGGCTGTTTAGTCCTGCTCCTGCTCTGGCTTTGGCAGGGACTGGGGATGCTCCAGGTACCCAGCAAGGATTAGCATGGGTGCATATCCCCAGGGCGAGCATGCAGGCACAGCCATTCCCTGTGGCACCCTCCCAAGGCATTGCCAAGAGGCATTGCCAGTCTGGCTCACCTTTCCGCTCCCCTCCCTCCTTCCCCTGGAGTTTACTTATGGGGTTTTCAGTCTGTTAATGTTTATGCTGCACTGCACCCGGTTTGGGAAGGGCAGGTCAGAGGCAGCTCCCGGCAGGCAAAGCCCCGAGGTCGTGGGGTGCAGGGAGTCCTCTTCCTCCATCCTCACTGTTCCAGCACCCAGGTTTGCAGTGAGACCCCTTCCCCTGGCAGAAATTGCCGACTCTTTGGGAACAAGGAGCTAAGCAGAGCTGGTTCCCCCTCGCCCCGGTTTTGCCATAATCCAGCTGGTTTGGGCCAGGCTTGGGGAGGGGAGAGTCTCTTGCCCCCTGTCTACACCATTCCAAACAAATTGGTGGAGTCAGCAGGATGGGAAGTGTTATCACTTACAACAAAAGCATGAGATAAGTCCAAGTCCCAGATTATCAAATAAATGGGGTCGCGATAAGTGGTGTGATTGGAAAGTGGTGGAGAAACAGCTAAAAGTGGCAGGGGCAGTATAAAAGATGGCAAAGATCCAGGAGTTATTTTCTCTGTCCCTGTGACGAGGGGGCTGGGAATGGCCTCTCCAGGCCTTCCCAGGGCTGCCTGCCTGCTCCCCTCCCGGGCAGCTGCGAGGCTGAGCTGGGGGAGAAGACCCTTCCCTGGGGGCACCCCGACCGCTCCCCCCCCCAGTACGACCCCCCCTCCACCGCCTGCCCAACCCCTCATTGCTCATTAACCAGCTCTTGCACTAAAGAATAAAGAGTCGTAAATCACACAGCAATCGCCTGGACTTTAAACGCCAGCCCTCCTGGAGTGCCTGGGCATCCCGCCGTGGGAAGGGGGAGAGGCCTCCCATCATCCCGACCCAGCCCCGGTTTTCCTTGGACTTTCGCATCTTGCAGGCTGTGGTTAATCTTGGAGCAAACAGTGCGGGAGATAAGGCGCCGGGTGACCCTCCGAGCCCCTCGCCCTCCATCCCACCCCTCACCTTTGTGTTCCCCGTGCCCAGCCCCGCAGGTGTTTGCTTCCAGAGCAGCCCCATCGCCCCGGGATGCCGGAGTCTCCACCCGGCAAGTGAGACCAGCACCACCCAGCAGCACCCCGAATTCACCCCAGTTATCTACATCATCCCCCCAGCAGTTCCGGGCCCCCCTTTCCGTGGCCGGGGCTCTTTCCTTGTGTTTACCCCCTCCCCAGCACACCAGGCTAGGCTGAAACACTCTCACATCCATCCCGGGGGATAAAAAGACTTTCATCTCCTCCTTTTTCTCACATTTGGTGTGGGTTCTGCCACCTCATGCGAATGCCACAGCCCTGGGACACGGGGAACACGCTCAGCCGTGATAACCCGTGCCCGCCCCAATGCTGGCAAAGCTCCACGGGCCGTGACTCGGGCAAATAACCAGGGTGAGGTAACACGGGGGGTGGCACGGGTCAGAAAGTGGCCAACACCTCCCTCACACGTAAAAAAGATGGAAAATAAGCGTGTTTTCAGAGTGTTCCGTCAAAACTGGGAGGGCCGGGAACAGAACTTCGTTTTTGAAGTGAAACTGGGGAAAAGGAGAACGCCTCAAAAAGTTTCGTGTTTGAATTTTTCTCAACCCAAACTCTTCCATGCCAGGGCTGCCAAAACGGAGGTTTCCGCACAAGGACTGGGGGCTGCCTGTGGCAGTCCCGCAGGGGATGGACTGCTCTCCCGTCGCGCTCTCCCCGTCCAGCTGCCGAGCCCTGTCCCCGCAGCCCCCGGCCCTGCCGCACCCCTGGGAGTGTCACCCTCGCTCGGGGAGCCCCCGCTCTCCCTTGGAACCTGCCCCCGACCCCCTTCTGGGACACCTGAAAGCCATTACCCGGCAGGCGCGGGGTGGGAAGGGGAGCGCTGGGGGGTTCGGATGTGTTTACAGAGTGATCCCTCTTTGATCGAGACCTTTGCTTCTCCCAGCCCCACTCGCAGCCTCCCCGGGTCAGTGCGCGGGGGCAGCGCTCGGCACAGCTGTCCTTTACCCGGAGACATGCGGGGACATCCCCGACCCCCAGTGCCACCTCAGTGCGGGGACATCCAGCTTTGCAGCCTCGGGACTGTCCCGCACTCCGGGGCTGCCCCGCGGGGGCCGTGCCAGCAGCGGCACAGGGAGGGTGGCCGCGCTCAGTGATGCATCCCCACCGCACGACCTGCTCCGCTCATCGCCCCGGCCCTGCCCGGCCCCGCGTCCTCCGGGCCCCGGCTGAGCAAGTGCTCCCAGACACGGGTCACGCTCTGGCTGCGGAGAAGGGAAAACAAGAGCCCAGCCCGGCTCTGCTCTGGTGTCCGGCCGTCACTGCCGAGCCGGCGGGCTGGGGAGGAAGGATGCTGCTCGCTGCCCTGCCAGCCCTGCCAGTCCTGCCAGTTCTGCCAGCCCTGCCTGCCCTGCCATTCCTACCCACTGCCCTTCCAGTCCTGCCAGTCCTTCCAGGCCTGCCAGTCCTGCCATTCCTTCCTGTCCTGCCAGCCCTGCCAGCACAGCCAATGGTATATCCACCGGCTCCCCAGATCCTGTCCCCGTTCCTCCAGCCCCGAAGGATGAGCTGCATCAGGGTTCTTCTCGTCGGAGCAGCAGCTCGCCAGTGCCACAGCAGCCAGGAAATGCCACCACTGCCCTTCCTTGGGCCCAGCGTTGTCACCCAGAGCAGTCACTGCTGGGAGCTGCTCAAACCCCTCACTCAGCTGCCTCTCCTCCGCTGAAATCCCTTTTCCAGAGAAACCTCCAGTCTTTGGGTTCACCTCTTTGTTTATAATGAATTTGTCCCATGATTAATTGTTCCAAGAATCCCCTGCAGATCCTCTTCGTGCTGGGGAGGGGACATTGTGCCTGTTGCTCCAAATTCCTCTGGATTAGCAATTAAGGCATCTTTTCTCACTTTCTGTCCGAGGGAGAGCCCTTCTGCTAGAGCCATTACAGATCTCACACAGCCTCTCTCTTTGTAGGGCAGAGATTTCCTCTGTGGGATTTTCTCCCATCTTTCACCAAGGTATTTTTTTGGGGACCACAAGCTTAATTAAAAAGTTATTCATTATAACTTTAGCACCTAGTTACGCCTCAAGGACTTTGTGACCCCCCTCTGGAAAGTCATGGGAGCAGAATAACAAACGGGTTCAACTTTGGCTTGAAGTTAGTCAGGAGGTGCAGGTAAAACTCCCGGCTCACAGCTCCATCCACCCCACCCAACGTGCCAGGGTCCTCTGTGGGTGCCTGCCACCCCAGCTCCATCCTCATCATCCTCGTGGATGTGCCCTTCTCACCCCCTCCATCCGAATCCATCCCCAGCCGCAGCACTGGCTGCTGAGGATGTCATATCTCAAAGAAAATGCTAAAAAAGGCAGGGGGGAAGGGAAAGTATCTGCACAGTGGAGCTCAGGACAACCCAAATGTGCTCTCCCCAGATTTTCACGAGCTTTTGTTTTGTTCATGATGATCATTTATTTTTAATATGTTTTCCTATCATTAACTGTAATTTCAGGATTTTTAAAACAGAAAAGAAATAAACATTCAGTAATTTGGGGAGTGTTTCTCTTTTTTTTGCAGTGAAGAGGCAAACAGTGCTGATCTGCTCCTGACAAAGTTGATGAATCGGCACTTTTAATAGTAATTTTTTTTCCTTGGCCAGTTCCCAGCTCGATCTCTTTAGTCAGGCAGCTGAGCTGCTTCATCCTCAGGCAGTCCTGGAGGAGGCTGGTGGTCCTCGGGAATCGCTGTGTGCCGGTGATTTCGGGACCCTCCGGGGCTGTGCCAGCCCCTCACCCCTGGCAACACCATGGCAGGAACGTTTGCTCTGAAGGAGTCTGGGGCAGAGAACTCTCCCCCTCCTCTGCAGTGTCCTTCCCACCTTCACTTCCCTGTTATTGCCTGTGGGTTTCTCGTGGAAGCACAAATTCCCTGGCAGAGTTTCTGCCTCTGAAGTGCTGCAGGACTTTGTTCTCTACCTTTGCCTCAGTCTCACCATATCCCCCCTAAGTCACATCTTATACCTGACCTACCCTATTCTCTGTCCTCCCTCTTGCCTCCAGGCAAGCTCAGCTCCTCCGGGCTGAAAAAAAAGCCTTTTGAGCTCCCATTCCACAGGCTCCTGTCCTCAGCTTTGCCTTTCCCATTTCCACTCACATCCTTTCTCTGCTGGAAGAACTCCAGATCTGTGCCGGGCTTGAGCTTTCTATGTCCTCCCCAAAGGAAGGACTCTGCCTTTCCCAAAGTCTTGTGGCTCTCAACAGCCCTGCCTGCTCCTTGCCTGCTCCCTGTCCTGCCTGCTCCCTGCCCAAGCACTGCCACCACCAAAAGTCACTGTCAAGATGCAGTCTGGGGCGTTTCTGTGCACTGGGGTGGTCACAGCTTGTCCTGTCCATGCTTGGAGGATGCCAGTGAGTGGAAAAGAGTTCTCAGGGAAGATTCTGTCCTTCAGACTCCCAGGGATGTGACCCACAGCCCCCTCAGGCTCCCTGACTCTCCATCCTGCTCCAGCAGTGGAGCTCAGGAAGAGCAGTCTCCAGCAAAGGATTTGGAAAATGAGCTCGCTGCTGAGCATGTCAGACCTGGGGACATGGAGCTTGTCCTGCCTCACCGAGGGTTCAATCCCTAAGGACACACTGCCTTAATGAGGGGGCAACAAGGAGTAAGAGCAGGGCTTTTTTGTCCCTTCACATGCACCCAGGGTGATGCCCAGCTCCAGGAAGGGGCCCCCATCCCATTCCCAGGTGGAGAGGGGCCAATGCAGGACAGAATCTGAGCACACAGCCTCAATTTATCAGGAGAAGCCCTGAAACCCCCAGGGTCCCCGACCTTTCAACAACCAGATGCAAAACACCCACTCCTGTTCCGCAGGTACTCCCTCCTTTCCAGTCCATTGAAACCCAAATACATGTCCTCAGCCTGATGGATCGCTGCTGCTCCACGGCATTCGCTTTCCAGGGGGAGTGGGAAGGAAATTGTTCCTATGTGCTTTGCACCTGGCCCACTGCATGGAGAGAGCACAAAGCACACAGAAACCATCACTGCTCTGTGGATAAGACACCAATCTGCCTTCTAGACCTGCTGGTACAGCCTTAGGAAAGTCATTGATTTCATCCCTTCCTACCTCAGCTCTTCTGTTCACCGATTTGTCCTTTCTGTTTAGACTTTGAACACTTGTGGCTGGTTTTAACCATTTCTTGCTGGTTGTAGCATCATTAAACAGCCCTTGTGCCAAAGAAGCAGTGAAGATGCCATAGGAAAAGCCAGATGGGAAGCAAACCCAGCAGGATGCTCGCCTAGGACTCTTTTCCTCCCCCTTTCTCCACACGGTCCTGCCCCAAAGCTGTGTCCCACACCTCTGTATTGGGTTAACATCCAGCATTCCCAGGGACAGAGGCGACAAGCCTGGAGAGCACCGGGGCAATGAGGGGGACCCTGGCAGGGGAGGGCACGGCTGCCACGATGCTTCCCAGGGTCAGGATAGCGGGGCCGGATTCCCAGATAACCCCTGGCAGATATATGGCTGCTGCCGGGACCTGCCCTCCCTCCCCCGGTGAATTAAGGCAGCCCTGGCAGCCCGAGCCCTGGGACATAAATTAGCGATGGGATCGGCGATAGGAGCCAGTCCCTGGCTCGGGTGGGCCTGGAGCAGAGGGCCCTGGAGCTGCAGTGCCCACCCTGGGATGCCCTTTGGCTCCCCAAAGGCAGTGCATTCCTGGGAGGGCTGGGGGCTCGTTCCCCCCCCAGGAATGGGGTGGGTCGCTAATACCTGCTGACCCCAAGGGCACGGGTCAGGCACAACCATCCCGTGGAGCTGCGGGAAGTGGCCTCTGCAGTGACACGTGGCTGCTCCAGGCACTGCCACCATTCCCAGGATGGGGCTCCAGCTCCCCATGGCACAGGGATAGGGGGGTCCTGGATGCCACGTGGGCACCAGGGAAGGGATGGGACCTGTGGGAACAGGGAACAGCAAACCTGTGGCTGCCTTTGCATATAGGCCAGGCAGGAGGGAAGGATTTCCCATACACTTTCTTTCCTCATCCTTTCCTTGCTCACACACACCCCTCCTTTGAGAAAACCTTCAACCTCTCACCGAAAATTTTCTACCACAAGAAACTGCATGAGAAAGAAATGCAAAAAAAAATGAACAAAAAAGCATTTCCATGCTCAGCCCAAGCATGGGGAGCACAGGTGCCCCAGGGGTGCCACCTGGTGCCACTCAGGTCACCCCACAAGTGCTGCTCCCCTGAAGGTTTTGGGGCACTTCTGCACCGAGATCTGGGCAAAGAACCTGCAGGCTCATGGACTGGGACGAGGCAAGTGCAAAGCTCCTGGATAGCTGTTCTGTAAGCCCCCTCCCACTGATGGGACCCCCCCAAACCGCACCCCACCCCCAGCTGGCAGCGCTTTAATAACCCCTGGCGCCAAGAGCCTGGCCCTGAGCGCGTGGGTCACTAATTAGCCCCTGCTCATTAGCCCCAGCCACGGGGTCGGGGCTGTCAGCGGACATGGGGGTTGTGATTAGTGCCCCACGGGGCTGGGACTCCCATTTCCACCCACCAGCCCAAAGAGGCGATGAGCCAGTGCTTTGGGCTCCTCTGGGGAGGTGGGAGCCAGCGTTACCCACCAGCATCCCCAGTGCTCCCAGCGCTGCCCTGGGTGACAGCGGGGACCCGAGTTATTTACCTGGCTGGAGTGATGGATGTCCCTGTAATGAACCCAAAATGGAAGGGGCCAAAGATTAAAACCAGCCCCCCCTCCCCAGCCCCCAGCATTCACATTTGGTTGAGTGCACGAAGCCCAGATAAGAACAAGTTAAATTTATCTTCAAAGAACCCCCAAAAGTGGCTCTCGCTTAACCCCCCCCTCTCCGGTATAAATCTTCCCCTTATCTGAACTTCCAGGGAGCGGGGCTGGGTGGGGGACGGAGCGGGAACGCTGCAGAGCGTTCTAAGCCAAACCCCTCTCTGGTTCGGATTAAAGGGGAGGATAAAAGAGCGCGCGGGGTCCCACCGGGAGCATAAATAGCACGGGACGGGCCCCGCGCAGGGATTTACACCCGGGAGTGCTCGGAGCCCCCAGCTACAGCAAGGGGGGCAACGGGGGGCCTGGGCACTGCCAAGGGGTGACGGTGGCGGTGGAGAGGGCAGAGAGGGCAGGAGGCACCGGGTGGGCAGCAGGGAAGAGGTGGGATAAAGGTGGGATGGGATCCTGCGGTGCTGGAGCGGCTCCACATGCAGATCCTGTGCTGTGGCAGGAGGGAGGGGAAAAGGGGAAGGGGAAGGGAGAGGAGGAAGAAAATGGAAAGGGGAATGGAGAGGGAGGTAAGGGGAAAAGAAAGGGGAAGGGAAAGGAGAATAGGAAGCAGAAAGGGAAAGGGAAAGGGAAAGGGAAAGGGAAAGGGAAAGGGAAAGGGAACGGAGAAGGGGGACAGTAAAAGAAAACAGGAAATAAAAGATGAAAATAAAAGCAGAAGAGAAAAGAGGGAGGAAAAAGGGGAAGAGGAAGCCAAATGGGAAGGGGAAGGGGAAAATGGAAAATGAGAACTGTAAAGGAAAAAGGGATTGGGAAGGGGAAGGGAAAGGGGAAGGGGTTGCAATGCCCTGCAGCATCCACACCGCAGTGACCCACATCTCACGTGCCGACACATCCTTTTCCCTGCGGATCGGACAGAGGAAACTGGGCAGACACAACCAAATTCCAGAAAATTATTTTTTCATTTTCTCCTTTATTAGTTTTTTATTAAAGGAAAAAAATAAACGTGGCCTGACTCTGCCCCAGCACAACCTTTACCAGCCAAGCTCCTGCCTGCACAGGGGCTCCACTTGGGCTGCCAGGCTGCCCTGGATGTCTGGGCAGAGCCCGGATTTTGGGGCTGTTGGGACAGCCCAGCACTGGTGCGTGATCAGGGGGTCGGGGGGAGCTTCACCACCCTCCCACGGCCTGTGAGTTCTCTGGCCAGATGTGTCCTGAAAGGCAGATCCAAAGGCAACCCCCCCAGGATCCGCGTGCTGCGGGACTGGCAGATGGGTGAATAAATCCAACTGGGATGGGAACATCCCGGCCAAGGAATGAGCTCACTGCAGGGTCGGATGTGGTGGATGACACGGAGTCTCTTGCCTTGATGCAATCTGAGGAAGACGCAGCCCGGTGAGAACCGTCGGAAAAAGCCTTTGACCTCCCTGAACTCTTGGAAAGGTTGAAGCTGCACCTCCGGCCCGGAGAGCTGGGGGAGGGAAGAGCAGGAGCAGATGTCCCACGGTGGGGGACACACGCAGCAGCCAGGGAGGAGGGTGGGGTGAGCTGGGGGGGCACCCGGCAGCACCGCGGGTGGATTAGGAGGTGGGATACGACGGCCACCCACAGCCATTCCAGCTCAGCAGATCTGAGCCCTGCAGCATCCCAGGGAGCTGATGCCCTTCCCACCACCATCCCTCCCACAGCAGGAGCCGTGCCACGGTCCCACCACAGCTGCAGGTTCCCTGTGCTGGAGGTGGGGAGGGCTGCCAAGATCCATTACCCTCCTGCACAACCGCTCTGGGATCTGGAATCAATTATTATCCTGGCCCAGGAATTAGCACGTTACAAAGGCACAATGACTTCAAGAACCTGGAATGGGATCGGCTTTTGCTTAAATTGTCACCCGCCGACCCTGTCCCTACCCTGGTGTGGGGAAGGGCACGGACACGGGTCCCCATGAGGGCAGGAATCTGCAGCTCCAGCCCCCGGCTGGGGAGGTGTCGGGGCTCACTCCCCGCGTCACAGGGATTTTTCTCATTCCTGCTTGAAGTTCTCCAGAGCTCAGCCCAAGGTGAGAAGTGACCCTGGGGCTGCCACGTGTGCCCTCGGGAGTGTGGGATGGATGACCCCATCACCTCCCACCCAAAGCATCTCCCAGTTATCAGCAATGCCTCCCGCTGACCCTGGCCAGCAGGAAACATCCCTCTGGGATTAGGGCAGAATAGCTCAGGAGATATCACCTGGGATGCTCTCAGGGCTGTGGCATTAGTCTGTTTGTTTGGAAAAGCGGATCCATCCTCGAGTGGCTGTGGGTGTTTGTGATGAGCTGCCCATACCAATGCTCAGTGCTTCCCTTCGGGAACTGTCAACCATTCCTACTTAAACCTGCGGGGAAAAATCTCTTCTCAGAGTGAAGAATAGAGCAGAGCCCTGTGATGGAAATAAGTGCCCCAGGGCACTTACTGTGAGGATGGGACACCCCTCACAGACCCCGCCTTGGGCACAGCCTGAGCTCGGGCACTGCTGGCTCTTTCTCCGGGCATAGGGAGGGTGAAACAGCAACTGCCAGCAATTTTGGGAATATAATCCCAAAAGCCCTGAGAATACCCATAGGGGATGTCCAAGGGGCATGGGAAGTCCCCAATGCGCTCCTCCCTGCAGTGCCCAAGGTAGTGCATCGAGCTGGGGAGGACTTTGACACCCCAATGCCCTCATGGCCCCCTCCTCCTCCTCTGCCTCCTCCTCTTCCTCCTCCTCCTCCACCCTGGCTGCTGGCTCCAGCTGGAGAGAAATCCTGCTTTTTGCCTTGTGACCACGCTAAGTGAGCTGGAGAAAATCAACACGGGATTTGCATTAACAGCAGTCGCTACAACAAGATCCCGGCCAAACACAATACTGGAAACTCAGCTTTCCCCCCATCCTTAGTGCTTCCAGATGGAGCCCCTCGCACAGACCAAAGGGTAGGGGCCACCCCCCCTTCTGCTCTCAGCACGGACCTTTCCTTCAGCCCCAGGCTCTGGAGGGGGCGAGGAGGGACAGATCTGCCCTTTGTCCGAGCTCCTGCCCGATGCCGGAGCAGCGACGGGACCGGCAGTTTTCCCTGTTTCCAAAGCAGTGGATTTATTTCCGCTTACATCAGAGAAAGTTGGAAAAAAATAATAAAAGAGAAAGAGATCAGGATATTCTGTAAGTCCCTTGGGATCTGTATAGGGGAAGACATCCTTGGAATAACATCAGCAGCCTCAGCACCGCCTTCGGAGGCCGGCCAGGAACCAGCCTCTCCGGGCACTGAAAGCACTATAGCAGAGTGCTAAAAATATTCATTATCCAGCAGGGAATCGTCACAACTGCACAGGCCCCAGGTATTAAGTAGGTAGCAGGACCTGGCACAGGCTCCTTGGCTTACACCTACTCACACACATTTGGGTTTGCCATTAAAGCCTCCAGGCAAGGATGTTCCCGAGGAAGGGCCAAGAGGGAGCGGTTGGCTCGTGCCCCGCTGCCCTCTGCCAGGAGACCCCCATCCCATGGAGCTGACAGCTCCTTTATTG
Source organism: Sclerurus mexicanus (assembly GCA_013396755.1). Taxonomy (NCBI): domain Eukaryota; kingdom Metazoa; phylum Chordata; class Aves; order Passeriformes; family Furnariidae; genus Sclerurus; species Sclerurus mexicanus. The sequence continues at coordinate 143,850 of VWZF01005173.1, read as the reverse complement.
GAGCTGGAACAGCTGGGGCTTTGCCAGCTCCTTCTGATAAGAAAAGCAGTTGCCTTGTGCAGATGGGGGGTGTTGGGGTGCACCCAGACCCCCTGCGCCCACCGGTGCTGCTGTGTCCCCTTCCATGGACTGGAAATCCCCTGCTCCTGTGCTCATCCTGCAGGAAGCTCATTAAATATTAGGCTAATTTTTGTCCAGACATTGCAGGAGCCCAGCACTGCTTTGGGCAGGGGCTCCTGCTCTTCCCAGCCATTACAATATGAAATGGGTTCCACTGCTTCCTCCAGGTGGGATTTTTCCTGCCTCTCCTTTTTCGGGACAAAGCCTAATGCACAACTGCCACTGGATCCTCCCAGAATTGCAGCACTCCCATCGGCACTCCCATAGGATCTTCAGCTCCAAGACTGCACAAAGAACCTTCACACAGATAAGAAAATCAAATTTAAGTCACAGTTTCTTGTTTTTCACCAGCACTTTTGCAGCTGCTGCTTCCCAGCCTTTCTTTAGCAATTTTGAGGGAACAGAGGCAAAGCATCCCAGCTGCCTGTGGAGTGAACATGGAGCATCTGCATGTGGAACCAGCGAATCCCAGAATAGTTTGGGTTGGAAAGGACTGTACAGACCATCCCATTCCAACCCCCTGCCATGGGCAGGGACACCTTCCACCAGCCCAGGTTACTCCAAACCCCATCCAACCTGGCCTTGGACACTTCCAGGGATCCAGGGGCAGCCACAGCTTCTCCAGGCACCCTGTGCCAGGGCCTGCCACCCTCCCAGGGAAGGATTCCTTCCCAATATCCCTTCTAACTCTGGCAGTGGGAAGCCATTCCCTGTGTCCTGTCCCTCCATGCCTTGTCCCCAGTCCCTCTCCAGCTCTCCTGGAGCCGCTTTAGGCTCTGCAAGGGGCTCTCAGGTGTCCCTGGATCCTTCCCTTCTCCAGGCGACCCCCCAGCTCTCCCAGCCCATGCTGCTGTCAGACTGTCAGGGGGCACTCGGAGGGTCGGGCTGCCAGGCGCAGGATGCCGTGGCTGGGTGCTCCGTGCTGCCACCCCCCAGCTCTCCCAGCCCCGCTGGCTCCCGGCCCGTTCCCGTGGTGCCGCAGCAGCTCCGTGTCCCCGCACCGGCCCTGGCACAGCCGGGCTGGATGCGCTCACTCACATCCTGTTTAGCCCAGGCTGTTTACAGCCTCCAGCCCTGTTTACCGGCCGCCCGGACCCTCTGCAATCCAGAGGCAGCTGCAGCTGGAGCAGGGATGCGGGAGGGGGGCTCTGGGATGTTCTCTGGAGCTGGATGTGGGGCAGCCCAAAGAGCTCAGCCTTGTTTATGCTGCTGTGGCTTCCCTGGCCCAGCTCTGCACAGGGACACACGGAGCACTCCGGCTTTTTCCGGGCCACCTCTTCTGTGCACATGGAGGTCTCGAGTCCCTTCTGTGGGAGAAAAACAGACGAGAGGGCTGTTAAATCATGGAATCATGGAATGCTTTATGTTGGAAAGGATCTTAAAGCTCATCTGATTCCACCCTCTGCCATGGGCAGGGACACCTTCCACCAGCCCAGGTTGCTCCAAGCCCTGTCCAACCTGGCCTTGGACACTTCCAGGGATACAGGGGCAGCCACAGCTTCTCTGGGCACCCTGTGCCAGGGCCTGCCCACCCTCCCAGGGAAGGATTTCCTCCTAATATCCCGTCTAAATGTCCCCTCTCTTAATTTAAAACAGTTCTCCCTTGTTCTGTCACTGTCTATCCACGCAAAAAGTCACTTTCCATTTTTTTTATAAGCTCTCTTTGAGCACTGAGAGGAAAGGCAGGAACACTGCTCAAATCCTTCAGCCAGCAAACCCGGGAATGTTTTATCTGGCAGCTGTTTCTGAAGTCACATTTGACACTGGCAGCATTGTGGATGGGACCCCAGACCTGTGTCACCAGGCAGGGCTGGCCCTGCAGCACCCGCTGGACCTGCAGCATTCCTGGCTCGGCTTTTACACACAACAGATTTGCTCTGTGCCGTAAAGAAAAGCCCCTCGTAAAACCTTCCAGCCCTGCAGAGAGATAAGGGGGGTCTCAGGGAGCCCTTGGCTTGGGAAGGGGCTGCGGAAGGAGCTGCTGTGATGGAGAGCCAAGTGCAGGGGCGGCCAGAGGAGGGGGAGGCTCCGACGCCTTTGCAGAGCCTTTGCCAGCCCCAACCCCATCCCTGAAGGTTGGAAATCTGAGTGGGGGGATCTAGGGCAGCACATGGAGCAAGAAGCCGTGCTCCTGCTGCCCTATCCTGCAGCTCACAGGTGGGACTCTGGCCATGGAGGACCCCAGAGTTCCCAGAGAGCTGCGTTACTGCTGGTTTCCAGAGTGGGACCCTCAGAGTGACACAGACACACACACACACGCCCTGAGCCACTGTGACTCCTGGCACAGCTCTCACGGGAATTTGGAGCTGCTGGATGAGAAGCCCAAAGCAGCCACCCCTCTTTGCCACCCCAACCACCTTCCTGGGGCAAATCCCACCATCCCTGCCCAAGGCTCTGGCACAGGCTGGTGAGGGCAGGTAAGAAGCCAAGGGAAGGAGCAAATGTCATGGGGCAAGGGTTGGAAGGGGGTTTGGGAGAGAAATCATGGTGTGTGGGAGCTGGGAACATCTCCCACCAAATGAAGCCTCGAGAGGCAAAATTGCCTCTGCACAGCGATGGGCTGAGGCAGATGGATCATGCAGCAGCTTCGTGTGTTTAAAGAGCCATAAAAGTTGGGATGAGGGGAATCCCCTTTGGAGCAGCAAGGGCAGAGAGTGGCCAGAAGGACACTGGCAGAAGCCTGGCTAGTGTTGGAGTGAGTGATCCTGTGCTGGCAGTGGGGGTGGCAGAGGCCTCCGCACCCTCCCCATGTGCAGGGCACTTTTGGGGGCACTTCTGGTGGCACCTCTGGTATTTCCACAGCTGGAGTCAGCAGTTCAGTGGGCATCTGGGGAATGGCTGATGGAACTTCAGGCAGCTGGGGCAGAACAGACCATTCCAAAGGCTACTCTAAGTCACCCCGTGGGTCTGTTTGGATGAGAACTGGGAGGATGGGGACCTCTTCCAGGGAGATATCAGTGTGCTGCAGGGGATGGCTGTGGGGAAACAGCCACAATACTCAGGCTAGAGCCTGTTGTGGCAAGTGCCCATGCTCAGGATTCATTGATCAGAAAGACTTTTTTCCTGGAAAGGGTGGTCAGGCCTTGGAAGGGGCTGCCCAGGGAGCGTTGGAGTGCCCAGCCCTGAAGGTGTCCAAGGAATGCCTGGATGTGGCACTGAGTGCTCTGGGCTGGGGGACAAGGTGGGGATCAGGCATAGGTTGGACTCCGTGGGCTGGGAGGACTGTTACAACCTCAGTGATTCTGGGATTCTGTGTTTCCAGAGATGCCCTGCATCTTTCTGACTCTTTGGTCAAGGGGGAGCTGGGCTGGGTGTCTCAGTGTGGCACAGCCGCTGCTGCCTGGGAGTGGGTGAGAGGAGAGGGGTGGGACCACAGGGCAGATCCCCCCACAGATAAGGGGGGATATAATGGCTCGTTTTACACACATGGAGATAGAAAAAGGCAAATTGCGGAGGATAATTGCTCCAAAAAACAAAGGGGTGCTTCATATTTCTTGGCTCCCTGACAGAATTAGCACAGTGAGCGTTCCTGGGCTTTCCTTTCATTCTTCTCCAAAAACATCACTTTCCTGGGGGAAGATGAGGGGGTGGGAGTGGGAAAGCCGAGAGCATCGCGGGGCCTCGGCAGCACAGGGCAGCTGCCCATGGGGAGAGGGGCTTCGCTGCACCCCTCCCTGCTGCCCCCTCGCTCCTCCGGCCCCCTGCCCTCTCCCAGACCCCAAACCACGGTGGGCAGCCGTGGTCTCCAGCCCATCCCACCCCTGGCCGTGCCCGGTGCCGGGGTGGTACCTCAGAGGTGGTACCGAGCGCGGCGGGGAGGCAACGTGCCAGCAGTGCAGCCTCATCCACGAGTCCCGGGGAGGCAAACAGCTGGGGAAGAGCCTGGGAGGCTTTTTCCCAAGCTGGGAATGTTCTCTGAAGCCCTCGCCCCCGGAGCCAGGTGTCCTTTGAACGGGAGCAGCAGCCCTGGCTCCCGGCAAGCCGTGGCACAGGCGGCACCGGGGAGTGCCCGTGGCAGGGCAGGGCGAGCCAGGGGCGGGCGGCCGGGAAGGGCAATTCCTCGGGGAGCTCTGGGATGGAAGCGCAGCTGCTCGCCCCAAATCCACCATTTATAAACGAGCAGGATGGTGGTTTTGGGGAAGAAAGGGCGCAAAATGAGGGTGGGCGGTGACGAGGGAGAGCAATGGGATGGAAAGGGGGTAAGGCGATGGTGCTGGGTCCACCTGCTCAGCCATGGGGTGACCAGTCTGGTGCCACCACAGTGGGCTCAGCACCCAGACACCAGCGCGTCAGGGAATCCTTGGGATCCTTTTGCCTTACCTCAATAAAAATACACAATATAACCCCTTTCATTCATCACTCCCTGCTCTCCAGGCCTCACTTAAGGCCACCCAGTGCCACCATTCCCATGTCCCTGCCACACACAAGCCCCACAGACACCCTTGGAACCTAGAGCTCCCTCCTCCCCATGCCCGGGTAGGTGGCAGCAGGGTCCCTGTGGGTGCCGTAGGTGGCAGCAGGGTCCCTGTGGGTGCCAGGAGCAGGGGACGGGGTGGGGTGGGGGCTCCCCCGGCACCAGCTGAGCCCACCCTCCAGCCCTGCCCCAGCTGGGTGAAGGCTGCAACTCTTCAGGCCTCCCCATCAAGAGGGTTATTCAGGGCTGGAATTAAAAAGCTGAAGTGTAAAAGAATGTTCAAGGGAGCAGTGGAAGAACCGGATTTTCTTTTATTTGATTTTTTTTCTTTTCTGAAGGATGCTGTATTGAGCCGGCCATGACAAATATGCCAGGAATGTTTGCCCTCAGGGCCTGGGAGAGCAGGGAAAGGCCCAGAGAAAGGCTTTGCTGGCACCTTATCAACACAGAACAAGTGCCAGGGGCAGGTCCCCAGGGCAGCAGCTGCCCGTGCCAGGAGTAGGATGCCAGGAGTAGGATGCCAGTGGGCACCCGCTGTGCCATGGGGTGCATCACCCTGGCACGATGGGGACCTGCCCTTCGGCTGCACCCAGGGTAGAGGAAGTGTGTCTGTCTCTTCTCCCAAGGAACAAGGGACAGCAGAAGAGGAAATGGCCTCATGATGCACGAGGGAACATTTAGGTTGGGTATTAGGGAAAGTTTCTTCATGGAAAGGCTTGTCCAGTGGAGTCTTTATCCCTGGAGGGGTTTAAAAAGTCTGTGGATGTGGGGACACGGGTCAGTGGTGGCCTTGGCAGTGCTGGGGGAACAGTTGCGCTTTTATCTCAGGGGGCTTTTCCTACCTAAATAATTCTGTGATTCTGTGACAGAGCCCCTGCCAAGCTGCCATGCAGCTCCAGAGAGCCCTGGCCCAGCACTGAGGAAGCCAGGCACAGCGGGCTGGGGCCGGGGCTAATTAACAATCCTCGTTAAAAATATATTGTGTTTGCTTTAAACAAAGTTCCCCCAAGCCAGAGGAAGCTGGTGAGGGACTGTGGAGAGATAGTGAGAGAGGGAGAGAGGTGGCGGGGAGGGGAAGGCGCTGCCTGGGTGCATTTATTTCTTTATTCACTTCCATTTCTAAACCAAACTGAAGTGTCTCAGTGGCTGTAGGCGCCCTCACGTCTATTAAAGCACCACATAGGAAATTGTAAAGTGCAGGAAAACAACCCAATCTGCCTGACCCCATAACAAACTCCAGCCACAGCAGAAGCTGCAGGGTAAACAAAGCTGAGCCTCTCCCAGGCACTGAACCTGGTCCCACCTGTGGCTGGATGTCCCCAGCAGAGGCTGGATGTCCCCACAGCCCTTGCCCAGTCCTCAGCCGTGGAGCTGCACCCCAGTTCTCACTGAGGACGTTCCCGTGTGCCTCCTGCCCAGGTGGAGGATGCTCTGCTGCAGTGTCCCTGCAGTGGGGGCATTGCCAGAGTGCTCTGCTCCCCGCAGGAACAGCATCCAGCAAATCCCTGTCCTCACCCAGCCCTGGGACAGCACCCAGTGATCTTCTCTGGGCTATGAGTGGGAACAGTTGGGCTCCACATGGCCTGACCATGCTCTTCCAAGTTTCCTTGGCCAAGGGGATGATGTTAAATGAGTCAACAGCTGGTCTGAACACTGAGGTCAGGAGGGTTTCCTTCAAAGTCAGATGCTGCTTCTTCTTCCCACTGGAGATGATGCTATTCCGGGCCAGTGGTGGGTCTCCTCTCTCCCGTTCAGGGCAGGACTGATGTTCCTCTGAGCCTCGGGGTTTGTCCCAGGCTCCCTGAGCCTGCCTGACACCCACAGAGAGGCACTGGCAGCGCTGCAGAGCCATTAGCATCGGTCCCACGGAGGCCTCGCTCCGTTTCCCTGGACACCGGTAATTCAGCCAGAACCTGAACAATTTTCTGTGCATAATAACCAGAAATGTGCTCTCTGGCAGGCTCAGAAATCAGCATCCCAGCGAGGCAGCCTGGATTAATCAGGGTGGCCACGACTCGGAACAAACCTGCTGATGAAGCCCTGGCAGAGGCAGCAGCGTGTGCGAGGGCTGTGCCTCTGCCTCCTGCTCCCGCACAGCACGAGGGATCAGGGATCTTTGTGCAGTGATTGACCACATTCTTCCAGAGCCCTCTGCCACCAGCACCGTGCCACCAGCCCCGTGCCACCTCATCCCTCTGCCCCCACCCTGGAAGCAACAGAGCCCAGGCAGGCAGGTGATGCAGGGCCACTGCCATGGAGGGGAGGATGTTGGGGGCTCAGGAAGTCCCTCATCGGTATTCCAATCATGGGATTCTGGATACTGCCTGGGACACCCTCATGGTTAATTCAGCCCCAGACTCCACCACAAGATGCCGGTGCTCCTGCTTGGAGCATGGGAAAGGAAAGCTTTGAAGGATGTTTGGAACAAAACAAATCCCTCTGCTGTTCCTGTGTCCCTCTCTGAGCCTTCCCTTCACTCTGCTCCCCGCACACTCTCCGCTCAAGCCTCCACAACCCACGGGATGCAGGTTGGGCACTTTCCCGGGGGTATTCCAACTCTCTGCTCCCAGGACATCCCCTCTCTCTTCCCTCCCAGGAGGCACTGCCAAAAGCCACCCCACCACCACCTCCTCTCCCTCTGAAGGGACAGCATGGATCATTTTTGGCAGGATATTTGGCTCTTGGGGTTGTGCTTGGGGCTGGCACCAGCAGGAGCCTGCAGCCGGATGTCTCCTGCTTTCCTGGGGACCGGTGGGGCCACTGGCCAGGTCACAGGGATCATGCTGAGCTGGGGGAATGCCAGCACCCTCCTGTGCTCCCTGGTGGATGGGCAAGAGGGGCAGCCCGGCAGAGTGGGAGGCCAGACCATCTCCTCCACCCTGCACTCTCCCCTCCTGAAGAAGCAGCAGGATGTTTACACGATGGTTTCTGGCTGGTGAAGGACACACAAAGCCTCAAAAAAATAAAATGAATAACAAAAAAATTTCCCCTGTTGTTCCCTCCAGCAGATGGAAAGTAAACACAGCTGCTCCGCACCCCCCAAGCAGCGGCCACACGTCCTGGCCCCCTCCAGTCCCCACACCCTGGACACGCTGCCCGGGCAGCTGAGTGCCCATGGCGGGGACCCACGGGAGGCCTGAACACCCAGGGTGCTGGCAGCACGGCTGGGGACACTCACCTTCCCACACTGCATGATGGGTGGGGGCACCCTGAGAGGGGATGGGCTGTGTGGGAAGGCATCTCCCCCCTCAAGGAGCCATCCAAAGGTGGTGCCAGTCCAGTGGGTCCAGACTCTGCTCTGTCCTTGCAGGATGGGGTGGATAAGCTGATCCCTGGAAGGAGACACCCCAGAAGGTGCGTGATGGAGGTGAGGGACCATTCCCTGCCCACCAGGAGCAGCAGAGGAGCAGGCACAGAGCAGGTATGCAGGGACAGGAAGGCTGGTGTCGAGGCCACGTGGAGGACGGGTGAAGTGGAGGTTAAACATCAGGAAACACTTTCTGGCTCTAGATGGGATCTGGGAGGCAGAGCCAGCTCCCGGCTGGGATCCCCCTCGGTAGGGACGGGCTGTGGCTCAGCAGGGGACAGGCTGGGGACTCCCAACACGGGCTGTGTGCCCACCACACCCCCACGGGTGGGATGTCCCATACCCTTTTATTCGTCCTGAATTTTAATGCAGGCAGCAGCTCCTGGCAGCAGCTCCTGCTGCACCACCCAAAGCCCCCACCCTGTCTGACCCTAAACTGGGGAGAAAGGGAACATTTAAAGGGAACATTTAAAGGTGCAGCTCCGGGACCCTCCAGAACTGCCCCCAGCAAAGCTCCCAACCTGCTCCCAGTTGGGGATTTAAATGAAGCACAAGGATCTCTTCACACAGAAGCAGAAGTACGAAATCCCCCCCAGTTTCGCTTTTGCTGGACCCAAACTTGTCAGTCCAAAGTTCAGGAGGCCTGAGAGCCCTGAGGGAGGCTGGGCACGGTTCCGGGCGGGGGAATGCTTAGGGCAGCCGAGGTGTGTCCAGGGCTGCTCGGAGCTGGGGAATGCTGTCAGGGTGTTTGGGACTGCAGCAATGGTGCCAAGGATGCCCGGGGCTGCCAGAGGTTCTCTGGACCGCAAGTCTGCTCGGGGCTGGAAGAGTGCTTTGAGGCTGGCAGGAATCCTCGGGGTTGACAGGGGGTTCAGGACTGGCAGGGATGCTCTGGGCCGTGAGGATGCTCTGAGACGGGAGATGCTCCGGGTTGTGGGGCTGCTCTGAGCTGTGGGATGTCCCAGGCTGCGGGATGCTCGGGTTCGGCGGTGTCCATGCACGGGGCGGCGGTGCCGGCGGGCAGCGCAGGAGCTGCGGGGGCTCCTGCCCGGGCCGCTCCCGTGGAGCTCGGCTGTCCTCTAGTGCACGGCCGGCTCCATGACACGGAGCCGGGGGCCGGGAAGGGCCGGGCAGGGCAGAGCAGGGAGGGAGCCTCATCAAGTCCCAACTCCCGCTCCTTCTAAACCTCCGCGTTTTCGGGCGGCTCCACTATACATTCAGCATCCCTTTGCCCCTCACTTTTTTCCCCCCATCTCCCACTCCCCCTTGTCCTCCTACGCCTTTTAGGTCTCAGCTTTGTGCCAAACCTCCACTTAATTCAATGGTCCCCAGTTATTCCTTAGGCTCCTGCTCCCTTGCAGCCTCCCATTCTTCACCAGACTCTCAGACTGTTTCCCACTACAATTTTATCAGCCTCCCACCCTCTTTAGTCTCCACACCTTTTTCAGTCCCCACACCTTTTTCAGTCCCCACTTCTTTCTAGCCTTTATTTGCCCTCCACCCTCCCATCCTGTTTTGGCAGAGAAGAGTCAGCACAGGCACGTGGGATGGAGAAAGAAGGAAAAGAGTACAAGGACAGCATGGAGGGCAAGGAAAGAAGGATAGAGTGCAGGTCCTGGGGCACTATAAGGCCGTCACACCCTGAGCAGCCTCACCTTGGCCTCCCCACACATGTCTGTGGTTCCATTTAAGCTCAGCGTGGAGACTTCACCTCCTTTCTCACCTTAGTGTGGGCATTTGCAGCTCTGGCCCCGTGCCCAACACACATCTATGGGAAGGTGACTTCTCTGGGGTGGGCAGCAGATGCCCACCACGGTTTGCCTCCAGCCCAGGCTCCTGGGGGCTTCAGAGCCAAGCTGTGGCAGTGCCTCCAACCCTGGAGGACCCTGGACCAGGCTCGGTGCTTTCCCCGGGTGGCTGAGCTGGTGTGCCAGCCCCGCTTCTGCCTGCCCTGGGAGTGACACCTGGTGTGTGAGGGCACTGCCAGAGCTGGGATCATCCCGGTCCCAGCTTCCCCGTCCTTGGGGAAAAGCCACCCTGGTGTTTCCCGGCAGGGCTTTGGGGAAGTGGGTTCGGCTCCCACCTGCCCTGTGGGCACGAGGGAGGCTCTGCCACCGCTGCACAGAGGGACACCAATCCCTGAGCCACGGAGGTGGGTAGGTGGGAGACCCAGGACCCTCGCTGGCCAGGGTGCTCTAGGGTTCTTTGGGGGGCGCTCTGGGGTGCTTTGGAAGGGACTATGGCGTTCTTTGGGGGTGCCCTGGGGTGCTTTGGGGGGGCTCTGGGAAGTTTTGGGGTGCCCTGGAGCGCTCTGGGGCCCCCCGTGCGCGCTGCCCCCGCAGTCCCCCCGCTGTCCGCGCGGGGGCAGCAGAGCGCCAGGGACGGGCGGCGGGGACAGCGGGGACAGCGGGGACAGCGGCGGCTCGGGCGGGAAGGGACCTCAAACACCGCCTAATCCACCCTCTGACATGGGCAGGGACACCTTCCGCTACTGCCCCAAGCCCCGTCCACCCTGGCCTTGGACACTTCCAGGGATGGGACAGCCACAGCTTCTCTGGGCACCCTGTGCCAGTGCCCCGCCATGCTCACAGGATGCTCTGGTGGAGCCAGGGTCCAGGTCCTCTCTCTTTCCTAGGCAGCTCCAGGACCTGTCACTGCTGATGAGAGCTTCATCTGTAACCACCAAAGGAAATAACAGGGAAATGAGGAGCCACCTGTGTCTGTAGGTGCTACTTTCCCCCTTATGCCAATTTGTCCTGGCCCAGCCCTGCCTGAGAAGCAGATTTGAGGACCCTCACTCCAGGGCTCCTTTGCTCCAGTGGGATGAGCTTCCCAGCAGCTGCTAGTGCAGACAGGGGTCTATCAGCCTGGCTTCAGGCTCTGTGCCCAATCTGATACTCATGCGTGGCCTCCCCCTTGCCAGCCCCTCTCCCACCACCACTGTCTTCAAAGCTAGTGACCTGGCAGTGGTTCTGAAACCCGGGCAGAGCCTCCATGCCATGGCTTGGCATGGAGCTCAAAGGCTCAATTAGCGACATCTGCTCTTGTGGGCTGTAAACCCCTCTCCCTGCTCCCCTCCCTCGCTCCGAGCGCTCACAGCTGGGAGCAGCATGGGGCTGCAGCCAGCCCAGGCAGGGAGCTCTGCTGGGCAGCCGCAGAGCCTGCCCCTGGCTCACAGCTGGCATGGAGTGCTCTGCCACCACTCTCCCAGTCTCTCGGATCCAGGGCCTGATAGCAGCTGAGGGTGCAGGACAAGGGTGAGCTCTCCTCTCTGCTGAGCAGTGACAGGACCTGAGGGAGCGGCTGGAGCTGTGTCAGGGCATGTTTAAGTTGGATATTGGGAAAAGGTTCTTTCCCCGGGGCAGTGGGCACAGCCCCAAGGCTGACAGAGCTCCAGGAGCATTTGGACAATGCTCTCAGGGACAGGGTAGGATTGTTGGGGTGTCTGTGCAGGGCCAGGAGCTGGACTCGATGGTCTTTGTGAGTCCTTCCAACTCAGGAGATTATATGATTTTAACAGTGGTGAAGCATGTGCATCCAGGTCTCTTCCAGGAGATGGTAAAGACCATCAGGGAAGGTGTGGGGTGGGAGAACAAAGGGTGCTGCAGCCCATCCCAGCCCTACTCCCCTCTGAGCTGGGGGGATCCCCGGCCCACACTGGGGTGCTGGACAGCAGGACCTGGTGTGGGATGGACACAGACTGGGGTTCACACAGGGAAGACCCACAGGAGGTCTGGTTGACAAGGTGGTGTTTGGTGAAAGTCTGGACTCAATGACTTTGGAGGTCTTTTCCAACCTCAATGATTCCATGAAAAACAGCCCATGCCCTGGGGGCTGGCTCAGAGCCCCTGCCAGCACCCATTGTTCAGGAGCTGAAGCAATCGCAGCCTGGCAGGCCATGCTCCAAGGGCTGTCCCGGGAGGACCATTTAGCACCAGGGCTGGACTCTGCTGTCATCATTCCAGGGATGCCTCCAAACACGGCCAAGCGGCGCCACACGAGGCCACCGAGGTCAGGAGGGCACGGAGCCAGCCCAGGGATGGGATTTGTGAATGGGAGTGGTACAGGCAGTGCCGGCGGGACAGACTGTGGGGACTGTGCCCCTGGAGAGGGGCTCCCCGAGCCCTCCCCTTGGAGACAGCCATTCCCTCACAGCCTGGCGTCAGGAGGGAGCAAGGGCGTCCCACGGGCAGGGGACTGCCGATGTCTGACGCTGAAGTGGCACCATAGCATGGCTTCCCTGCCTTTCCCAGCCTCATTCCAAGCAGGTTCAGTACACCCACTCCTTCTCCACCTTCCGGCTATTAGATGATTGTCCTTGATTTACTCCCTGCTGGGGCAAGGTCTGCGCTGTGTGTATGAAGCAACCTCAGCTGCATTCTGGCTGCAGCAAACCATCCCACAGTGGGGACATCCCTTGGGAGATTCCCCAAAACCCCCGTGCCTCCTCAGCTGTGGGGGTCCCTCAGGTCCTGCCTGGCTGGGAGCTGGAGGCAGCAGGGCTTGCTGAGGCTGTCACCACATGACAAACAAGCTGTGTGATCATGGTGCTGCTCATTCCAGCTCAGCACAGGTAACACTTCCACGATGGGTAAAGCATCTCTGCTTCCAGAGGGAGGGTGAAGTGGATTTGGGGTGGGATGTCAGTGACCCTGAGTCTGACATTGTCCCCTGCAGCCAGGTAAGGAGTAAAGGGAGGGGGATGCAGGGGCAGGGAGGGAAGGGGTCGGGGCAGGAGAGTTCACACACATGGGTATGGAGGTGGAGTCCACCTTCCCCTCACTGAGCCCTGCAGTTCAAAGGCCTGGCTGGGGGATTCAGTATGGCCAGGTCTGCTCCTGGATTGAGCCCTCAGGAAGGATTCCTTAGGCTGCAGGTCCTGGCAGTGACCTCTGGGACCACAGCAAACAGGGCTCTCTTGAGGCTGCTTGCCCTGGTCTATGCTCTGCTCTTGCTGGCCCCAAAGCAGCCAGCCAGGCTCTGTCACTTCTCCACCTAGCTTTAATCACTGGAAGCAGAGGTTTTCCTGTGCCCTGGATACTCAGGACCAGTCTGTACTGACCCTACCAGCTGAGTGAGGGGGTGGCTGCAGTGGCAGTGCTGTCTGTGCCTGCCAAATCCACGTGTCAGCACAGTGACACAGGTGCACACAGAAACCTGGTCTGACCATCCCTCTGCCACCCCACCATGTCGGTCCCTGGGCTCTCTCCAAGGTGCTCTGGCTGTGGCTGGGTATGTGTGTGTGCCCTGGTGCCTCCGAGATGGTCTTGGGGTCCTCCTCCTCCCTTCTTCTGGTGCCTGAACCCCCTCCTGTTGCCATTAATGATGTGTCTTTCCCAGCAGAGCACTGAGATTCCACAAAAACACACAGTGAAAGCCCTTTGCCAAGACCAGGCCAAGCTTTGTCCACTGCAGCGTGTGGTGAGAAAACGCTGGCATCATGCTGCTGTTGTCTTCCTCCCTGGTTATTCCCTTCGAGGGTCTGCCTCATTAGGCAGCCAGCTGATTAGTGACAGGTAATGATGGAAACTCTCTAAATCCCTAGGGAAGCCTCCAGAGCACCACTTCCTCAGGAGGGAGCCCCTTCTTCCATCTGAGGAACACAGGACTTGACCTCCAGCCTGTCCATGGCTGTTTGGGGTAAGAAAAACATCCATAAACCACATTGGCCTCAGAATACCAGCAGCAAAACATCCATAAACCATATGTCCCTTGAAATAGCAACAGCAGCAGTAGAAGGAGAGAAGCCAGAGGACAGCTGAGCAGACCCTTTCTCTCCTGGAGGGCCATATGGGAGCTGCTGGCTTGGTGATGCAGGAGCAGGGAGTGGGAGGAGCAGATAATGTTTTCCCAGGCAGGGGAAACTCCCAGGTGGAAATAGTGCTGTGCCCTGGAAACGGAGCCCTCAGCAAACAGGGCAGGGCAGGTGCAGCCTCATCTCAGCAGGTGATGCTGAGCTGGGCACAGGCTCTTTTTAGACCAAGACAAGACAGGACACCACTGACCTGACTGCAGTGCTCTCCCTGAGACAGGAACTGACGGGACAGAAGGGAATGGCTTTAAGCTAAAAAGAGTGGAAATTCACATTGCATATTGGGAATAAATTATTCCTTGTGAGGGTGATGAGGCCCTGGCACAGGTTGCCCAGAGAAGCTGTGGCTGCCCCTGTATCCCTGGAAGTGTCCAAGGCCAGGTTGGATGGGGCCTGGAGCAACCTGGGCTAGTGGAAGGCGTCTGGGGGTTAGACCAGATGATGTTTAAAAGTCCCTTCCAATCCAAACCATCCTGTGATTCCAAGAACTCTAATCTAATCCTGTGTGCACAGGGCAGGCAGAGACAGTCCTGGGAAAGAAAACCCATCAGAGAACCCCAGACCTGCAGGAACAGTCTCCTCTCTCCTGCTCCACTGTCTCCTCCCAGATGGGCCACGGGCACGCTGGAGGAGTAGGAGGGGACAGGGTGGAAAAGCCGGAGGGAAGCAGCCTCTGAGCCGTGCCCTGTGGTGCTGCAGGTGTCTGTCAGGGTTCAGAGGAGCTCAGCCTCCAGCCTGGGCTGCAATTCCTTATATCGCTCCTGGTGATGTCGAACATTTGTTCGTTCCGGCTGTAAAGCCTCTCCTGGCTCCACACCAGGTATTTCCCTACCTCAGTGCCTCAGCTGGAGCAGAACTGTTGGAGCGTGTGGAGCTCAGACACGGTGGCCTTCGTGAGTAATGTGCTCTTTGTCACCACTGAGGTGACAGCCACTACATGAGCTCCCCTTCCCTGGGGGATTCGCTGCCCTCACAGGTCAGGGTGGCAACAGGGAGAAGGATAAAGCCTCCAGCGACCTTCCCTGTGCCTGCAGGATCCCACCTGGGGCCATCCTGTGGGAGCCCGGACAACCAGCTCCAGCACCTCGGCAGAGCTGAGTGGCCTAAAAGAGCTGGTTCACTTTGGGACAGAACTTCTGGAAAACTCCTGGAATAGGAACACTTGAACCAGCTGTCACAGCCAGGTTCGTGCCAGAGGGTGAGGACAGCTTCATGGATGGAGAAGGAGACTCTGAGCAGCTCTGCCCACTGCTCTTTGTACAACAGGGCTACATGTCCACAGTTATGGAATCGTTTAGGTTGGAAAAGCCCTCTGGGATCATGGAATCCAACTGTTGCCCCAGCACTGCCAAGGCCACCACTAACCCGTGTCCCCAAAGTGCCACTTACACATGTTTTTTGAACACCTCCAGGGGTGGTGACTCTACCACTGCCCTGGGCAGCTGTGCCAGGGCTGGACAACCCTTTCCAAGAAGAAATTTTCCCTGATATCCAACGTGCCCCTGCCCTGTCCCACCTGAGGCCGTTCCCTCTCCTCCTGTCCCTGTTCCCTGGGAGCAGAGCCCAATCCTCCTCTGGATCCATCAGGGAGTTGCAGATCCAGAAGGTCCCCCCTGAGCCTCCTTTTCTCCAGGCTGAGCCCCCCCAGCTCGCTCTGTTTTCCACTCCCAGAGAGCTGATGGTCCCTCAGGGTTTAACCACCCCAAGAACTCGTAACAGGGGTTTAGGGACACAAAGAAGGGAAGTCCCTGCAAGCCGTTTTTGCTGCCTGGTCAGATCTCTCTGCCCCAGCGCCCCAGAAATGGGATTGCTGGGTGCTCTTCGTGGGGCCGAGGGTGTGCCGGCCCCACGGGGAGGGGACCCTCGGGCTCTGCTCGGGGGGACGGAACCCGCCGGATCCCGCAGAACCCTTCCCTGCCGCGACGGGACCGGCCGTGCGGGGCTCGCACAGCGGGTGGGACGGGACAGGCCGGGCCCCGGGGCTCTGGGGGTGTGGGAGGGGGAGGAGGGGGCTGAGGAGGAGGGTGGGGGTGAGGATGAGGATGGTGATGAGGGTGGCGGTGAGGATGAGGATGGTGATGAGGGTGGCGGGTGTCCCCGCGCTCCGGGCAGCGCTGCTCGCGGCGCGGCGAGCGGAGCTGTCCCTTCAGCACCACGGCACGGCCGGGCCCGGGCGCTGTGTCCCCTTCCCGTTCCCATGTGCCGGCC
>VWZF01005173.1:92145-126793 GCA_013396755.1 Sclerurus mexicanus | reverse complement strand
GCGCCCCTGCGCTCGCCCCCCGCCGCCAGCGCCGCCGCCGCCGCGCCCTTCTTCGCCTCGCCCTCCTCCAAGAGGACCTTCCTGCAGGCTTACTTCAGGAACTTCAACCTCTCCTTTTGTGATACTTACACGATCTGGGACCTGCTGCGGGAGATGGCCGGCCCGGACGGCCTGGACTGCAGCCTGGACAACCTGATGGTGGACCTGGTGGTGGCGGCGGCCGGGGCGCTGGGCGGGGAGGCCTGTAGCAGCTGTGTCCAGGCGTACCAGCGGCTGGACCAACACGCTCAGGAAAAATACGAGGAGTTCGACCTCTTGCTGGAGAAGTACTTGCAATCGGAAGAGTATTCGGTCAGATCGTGCCTGACGGACTGCAAGGTAGGACAGGGTGTCCCAGGGTCCCCGCGTGGGCAGCCGGGGGGAGCTGAGCCACGGCGGGCTCGTTTGTGTGGGGTCTCTCTCTGCCTCGAGAGCCCCTTCCAGCAGTGGTGGTGGGACAAGTCCAGAGCCCTCAGGGAGGCTGGGACATGGTGGTGGGAGCAAGAAAGCAGAGTGAGGCTTGGCCTCACTGCACACCTGTCCACACACAGGCGGCTCCTGACACCTTGATACCAGCACCCCAATCCCAACACCCTTATCCCGACACCTCACTCCTGACACCCCTATTCTGACACCCCACTCCCTACTGGCCTCACCCACACCCCTTCCCGTGTGCACACCTGTTAATGCAGACGCCGAGTTGGGACAGGTGTGGAGCCCCTCGCCACTGCCTGGGGCCTGCTGCTGCTCCTGGGACAGCCCAGGGCCCTGCCCGGCTGTCAGTAGACGAGTGGTGACCTGAGATGAACCGTGGTGCTGGGCCCCCTTCCCTGTACACAGCAGCTGCTTCCCAGCTCTTCCACCTCTTCTCCCCAGAGAGCTGGGCTGGGGGTGCTGGGATGTGCCTCCCCGCTTTGTTGTTTCCCCTTTGAGATCCCCCCCCCCGGCGTCACTGACCATCCCCAGCCCTGGGGCATGGTCCATGTTCCAAAAGTTGGTTGCCTGTCCCAGCAGCAATGGGAGTGAGCCCCAGCAAGGTGCCAGCTCTCCCAAATGAGAGTCATGGTTGGATCTCCATCAGAGCCCCCAGTGTGGTTCTTCTGGATGCTCCCATCCTTTCCCAGGACCCCTGACTCCACCCACCCCCACCTGCTCCAAGCCGCTCGGCTCACCTGTGTATGCTCCCTTTGGACATCACCTCCGGGAAGCAGAATGGTCTCGATAATTAAACTTGCTTCCCTTTCTTAGAGCTGTGTCTTGGGCTGTGTGACAGCATTGTCCCCAGTGGGACAGTGGCAGAGCTTCCCCCACAGTGGCAGGACAGGGCTCTGCCACTGTTCTTCTGAAGCAGGAGTTTTGAGGGACTTGGAGCTGTGGTGGCAGCATGGGCAGCACTTGGTGTGATGTTCATGCCCTGGAAAGGAGCAGGAGCAGCACAAGGGCACAGCACCGGGGACATCAAGGTGGTGTCTTTCAGCAAGGGCACAGTGGCAAGATCCCAGCCGCTGCTTCCCAGGGTTGCTTTTGCGAGGAGCTGGGTTTGGACAGGAGTGAGTGTTGCCGTTCTGGGCCTGTGCCATGCCAGGTAATTACAATCTGCTTGCCCAAGTTTCCCATGCGGTTTCCAAGGGATGTAGTACTCAGCCTGCTCCGAGTGGTTTGGTCCTGCTGTTCTGCTTCCGCAGGGAGTTCAGCACTGTCTGTCATGCTGCTCCTGCTCCTGGGAGCACAGCAGGAGCAGGGTCTTCCTGTGCTGTGTCTGGTGGAGCAGAGACAGCCCAACTTCAGGCTTGGCTTCCATCTCTGCTGAGTGCAAAGAGACACCCAGGGTGAGAAGCAAACAGAGATAAGAAAATATTCATTACCTTTGAGTCTTGGGCAAGGAGGTGTTCCCATGGACACCAGAGCATGTAGAAACAGATCTGAGCTGAGATGAGTCTTCATTAAGTGTCCCCAGTCTTAACATCCTTGATGGGAAGGCAGGAAACGAGCTCGGGAGATGCAGAGCTGAGGTGGTGGCAGGACTCGTACCTCCGAACTGGCTCCACGTTGTGTTGTGTCGGTGCATCCTGAGAGAGTATCTGAGAGCACCAGTTTTGCATTCCACAGGTAGCACGTGGGAAGCAACAGGAGGCTTGAGCAGCAGGGCCAACCTGTGTGTGCTCACCTGGGCCACCCGTGGGGAAATTTCCATGAGGGTGCCCAAGTCTGCAGGCTCCAGCCAGCGCCCTTGTAGCTCCCCTGTGTTCCGGTCTCTTGTGGAAATCGGGCTTCTTAATTTAAGGATATTTCACTGCGTATTTAGGTGCCTTATTCCAGCCTTTCACACCCACGAGTCTCAGCCGTTCCCTCTCGGTGGCTGTTCTCCATCTGTGAAATGAGGCTAATGCCAATTGTGCTGACGAGCGAGTTTTGGCCTGATTTTGAGTCCTCTGGACTTCAGCAGGGGCTGCAGTTACTCGTTGCCTTGGAAAAAATGTGACTGGCAGGATATTCGAAGCAGCCTGAAGTTGTAATTCCTATCCAGATGCTGGATAATACCCACTCCTGAAGGATGGCAGAGCTACGGCTTGGTGGTGACAACATCTGAGAGCAAATGACAGCAAAATAGAGAGTGGAGGAAACCAGAGTGGAAGGGGCAGCTGGGCCAGTATGAAAGGCTCCTGCAGAGCCCTCACAGTGGGACTCTGGCTGCAGGAGCTGGGGAAACAGGATTTAAAGGGTAGTTCTGGGGCAGGGAACTGTGGGAGCAAGGCCTTGCACAGGGAGTTAGTGCTGCTTCCCATTCACATCCCTCCCATCCCATAAGAGCATCTGGAAAATCAAAAGTGGGGAAGCACAGCAGCTCCAGATCATCTGCACACAGCTTCCCTTTGCAGAGCCACATATCCCCCTGGAATTTCAAAGGAGTGTGGCTCAATAAGAGCACACAGGGAGCTCTGTGTCAGCCGAAGCACTCTACGGATTTTGGCTCTTTATTCCATCTAATTTAAAACAACAGCAACAACAAAAGCCCCACCGGAGCCACTGGTTTTTTCCCACAGCTGCAGATTGGACACCAAGTTAAAAGCTTGGAACCGAATGAGTGTTGCAGGTTGGTTTTGGGAGACACACCATTCCCTGTTAATAAAACATCCCAAGGACTGTGCCTGGGTTTGGTAGAGGAAAGGCAGGTGCTGCCAGGAGGGGAAACAGCATCCTGAACATCGGAATTCCAGATCCATCTGTGCCCTGAGCTTGGGGAAGGCTGGGTCAAAATCTCCCTGGGAGGTAGAAATCCTGTGAAATGGTGGGGTCTGTGCGTAATTCAGCTGCTGAGATTACTCATTGCTGTAATGCTCTCCTAGGCCTTTTTATTTTCTGCTTGGAGATCATTCCCGGACAGACCCCACTTTCTGCACACGTTGTTATTCCTGTGCAGCACCATAAGCTTCCAAATCACACTCTGGAAGCATTTTACTTGGTACTCCTACAACTAACACCAGAAATCCCTGTGGCTGAGAGACAGTGAACAGTGAAGATACATTTCGTGGGATTTTGGAGGGTCTGGCTCTCATGGGGACACTGTGGACAGGGCCCCCGGCACCCTGCAGGCAGGAGGGAGAGGGGGAAGTGGGTCCCCCAGGTCCATCCATCTTCTCAAATACATTTCACCTCTTGCAGTGAAGATCCGAGTGCCAGCTGCTGGTTCGTGGTGCTAGTTAGGCATGATGTGGATAAAAGGTGGAAAATACATGTGTTTTCTGACTGGAAGAGGGAAAAGTCATTAAGTGATTTGGGAGCAGCTGCTGGCTGTCTCCATCTCCTCTTCCTGCCTGACTTGTCCCCTTTGTTGCTGTGAGACACAATGAACTTCATGCACTGAGTGGGGACACATTGGAGCATCTCCAAAAGGGCTTGAGGAGGTCATGGCCCAGAGATGTGGATGCTGGAGATGAATGTCCCTTGGGAAATGTGGGGCAGCAGCAGTACACATGCTGTTGGTTCAGACCTTGCAGGACTTAGTGCAGGAAGAAATCCCTGTCCCCACAAAGCGATGCCCTGTGGGATGCTTAGGGCTGGTTTGTACCTTTTTTCCATGTTTCCAGCTTGGCCACCAGATGAGAGCTGTGCTCCTGCAAAGGCAGAGCTGTGCGTGCTGGCTCCCACTCCAGCAGCCACCATGGACAGCGCTCCCAAAGTGCCCCCTCCCTCTGGTCGGGGGCAAATAAAGATCTATGGGACAAAGCCTGCTGAATTAAGGACTCATTAGGCTGCAAGAAACAAAGCTGTGGAGAGAGAAGGGCTGACAGGCAAGAGCTGCAGGCCAGGGCTGGCAGCAGAGCTGGGCAGGCTGGGCTGGACAGGACCTGTAGCATCTCAGATTTTATTAGATTACCGGGTTTCTCTGCACGGGCCCCTGGCTGTTGGATCCCGCTGTGCCCCTGAGCAGATCTGCTTCTGCACCTCTGTTTTCCCTGTTACCTCCCGGGGAGCCTGGCAGGGCAGGATTTCACTCCTGATGATTTGCTGGTGTTTCCCTGTGGTGCGTGGGCAGATGGTGTGGTGAGGGATGGGAGTTGGTTCCTGCCGTTGCACCATGTCTGGCACAGTCCACACCAAGCAGGGAGCAAATCCACCAGCACCCTCCAGGGTACTGTTTTCTGGCTCCTGTCTATCCAGAAATAGCATCAGCAATCAGGGTCTCTGTGGAGCATCCCTCCCTCGGGAGCATCCTCTGGAAACCCAAGCTCGCCGAGGCAGGAGCTTTGGGAGCGCCATGTCTTGAGGTTATCCCAGAGCCAGGAATGCCTCCTGGGGGAACCAAAGCAGCATTTTACCTTCACAAAAGCAGCTCAAGTTAAGTTTATTTTGCCTGGGCTTATCCAAAATGGGGCTCAACCTGGGGCATTCTGGCTCCAAGCCTAGATGGCTCCTTGCACGGGAGGAAGGTCCCTTGAGACCCACAGCAAAGTGGTTTCACCAAAAATCTTGTGCTTCTTTTTCAGGGGGGGAGGTTAATGTTGATATTGAAGCTTCCAGAGAATCCAGTGATGGGTGACTGCAAAGCTTCACCTTGAACCTGGTCCCCTCTGCAGCATTTGCTGCTCCAGGAGCAGCAGCACCCAGGAGGGGATAGGCTGTTCCCACACACCTCTCAGCTCTGGAGCTGCACCTGCAGCTTCTTCTGCAGAACAAGCCTGGCCAGTGATGTGGAGCTTTACTGGCATTTCATGAGGTGAAAAAGGGTTCCGGAGTAAATTCCAAAGTAATTCCAGCAGATCAGCACAATCATCTGGCAGCTTGAGCAAGCACAGCACAGGCATGGGCTTAGCCAAGAGTGCGGCTCCGCGTTACCCACTCGTTCCATGGGAGCAAAGGGATTGTCTTCACCCCTGCACAAAGATGGTACATACAAATTGTATAAAGAATTTGGGCCTGTGGGGTTCAGGGTGCAGGTGCTGTGGCTGCAGCCTGTGGCACAGCCTGGTTCGGGTGCCTTGTGTCAAGTGCCTCCCCAGTACTGGAAAACAGAAGAACAAAAGACTGAACTGATGGAAGGAGTTTGCTCTGTAGTAAAGAAAGCGTTGAGGTGTCAGAAATGCTCCAGCAGTGTCAGGGACATGTAGGAGTGCTGCGAAGTGGGTGGGAAGGGGGTCCTGAGTCAGTGCTTGGGCAGTCCTGGGTTTTTTTGGGGTTGAGACATCTCAGGCTGCCTGAGAAGGTGTGGTGGGCTCAAGGCTGGACCCACACGTGTTCTGTGGAATGAAGCAGCTTGGGATGGGGGGATTTATTCCTGCTTTGCTTGGTGTTTGGCTGCCTGCTTTGGGCTTGTTGTCTGTCAGTCCTCATTGTCTGTCGGTCCTCACCCCTTCATGCATGTCTGTGGTGCTTCAGGGAAGACCCAGAAGTTTCCCAGGCAGCAGCAGGTCTCCGTGCAGCAACAGGCAGGTTGGCAAATGGTGCAGGGACGAGCGCGAAGGAGGGTGAGATCCATCTCCATCAAACTGTCACCGAGCAGCGACAAGTGATGCTGGTGCCTGTTCCTGCTCCCGTGTGCTCCCGGTGGTGCTGCTGCTGCTGCTGCCAGATGGGAGCCTGTGTTCTCCTGGGAGCACGGTGGGCACGGGGGCTTCAGCAGTGAGGTGGAATGAGCTCCTTGGAGGAGGCTCAGCAGCTGACAGTGCTTTTTGGAAAGTATCCAGCTGGTCCTATTGGGTGTGGGCAGGCTCTGGGAGTCGGAGCTCAGCAGCATCCACAATGGCATCGGCAAAATGTGTCACCTGGGAAAACCACACAATGCCCCTGGTGCCCCTTGCTGTGCACATCCGTTTCCAGGGGCTGCCTGGGGTGGCCCAGACTGGGGATGTGTTGCCACACTGCTTTTCATCCCAGGTAACGATAGGTGCTCTCCCCACAGACACAGGGATGTGCTGGTGCCAACTGCCAGCCGTGCCCACATCCCGGCACTGCCAGGAGGGAGGCAGCAGCACTCCCCCCACAGCTGGCACCGAGAGGGAGAGGAGGATGCACAGGGTGCCTGCTTGAAGACAGGACATTGCTGGGCTTCACCTGGTCCCAGCCTGGGGACAGAATTCTCTTCCATCAGGAAAGGAGCCTTTCGTGCCCAGCAGGGATCACACGTAGCCTGGCCTGACCCTGGTGCCACCAGGAAGTCCAGAGGACCGCACGCAAGAGGGTCTCCTCAAAACATCCCACAGCCCCAGGCCTCGCTCCACAGATGCCCCATGGGACTTTCCCCCTGCTGCTTGTTCCAGAGCTGCCTGCCAGGATGGGAGGCAGCAGAGGCAGGATGTACCTGGCTGCTGGGGGCTGTTCCTGCTGCCACCAGAATGCCATTAGGATGCGACTCATGCCTGGCTTCACGCAGGAGCTTGGCTCTGCTGTCGTTTGAAGGGCAGTGACTCAGGGACAGCAAATCTGTGAATGAGACACAGAGACTGCCTGGGCAAGAAGTAGCCATCTGTCCATGCTGCCTCCAGCTCTGGCTCCCGTGGGCAGAGCTGGTAGCTGCCTGTGCCTGGGGAGCCTTGGCTGCTTCAGCCTCATTCCTCTTCTCCGCTCCACTTTTGCTCCTGGCATCTCTCCTGGGCCTCTCCCATCCGTGCTCCTGGAGAGTTCCAGGGAGGAGCAGTGCTGGCAGCATGAGCTCCCCCAGATACTGCTGATGTGGCCACTGTGTTAAAAAAGGAGCATGAAAAAGTCTCACCTGGCAAGGCTTTGGCTTTCCAGAGCCCTGCTTGCATCAGCATCCTGGTGTTCCTGGTCCTGGCTGGAGAAGGAAATGCCACCTGCCCTGCTCATCCCCTCAGGAATAAAAGATACATGTGTTTGACATCTTATCTGTGCAGGGCAGTTCTGCAGTGCTGCTGGGGAGTGGAGGCTGTGGAGGGGCAGGAGGGTGAAGGCAGAGTGGGAGAAGGGGGACTGGAAGTGGCTGGGATGCAGGCAGGCACCTTGGTGTACTGGTCCCACTGCTGGTGGTTATGGACAGAGAGGAGACGAGCAGAGATTTTCTTAGGATTTTCTTAACAGACACAGTTTTAGAAAGGTTGACTAGTGTGGAGAGAGAAAGAGCTCTATTTTTGTGTTGTAACACGAGTGCAAAGTTCAACCCCCTCCAGACCTGGATCTCTCCCAGACCTGCTCCTGTTTGAATGAGCCCATCAGGGAGCCCCAGCAGCTGCCAGGATGGGAGCCTGGCTTAAAGCGTGGGGCAGCTCTCCAGGCACTCCTTGCTCATGGGGACACAGGGGAGGCACTTCCACTCTGCAGGGATAATGAACCTTCCCACTGTGCTTTGGAATTCCTGTTTCTCTGTGTTAGTGCTCCCAAAAATTCCGACCCGTCTGCTCACTCCCTTGCCCTCCAACTCATTGCCTCTGTCCTGCACCTGTTTGCCACGGGAGTGCTGGTGCCAGGCAGGCATTCCCAAGGCTCCATGTACCAGCTGTCTCCAAGGGTCTGGCAGGCAGCGGTGGCTGGGAGAACCCCTGGGGCAGCCCCCAAGGCTTGCCCATATCCTGGCTTCAGGCTTGGGAGTGGGAGGCAGAATGGGCAGGGCTGGTACAGAGGACTGAGCCTGGAGAGGAGAGGAGAGTCCCAGGCTGTCCTGGGCTTGCTCCAGGGGAGAGCAGCAGGAACGGGGTTTCCCTGCAGGAGCAAATACATCCCTCAGGGCTTGCTGCCTGAGGAGTGATGCCAGCCAGGAGCATCTGCCTGCCGCTCACCACTGAGACTGAGGTTATCCTGGGATTTTCCTCCCCTGGAAGTGAGCGGGAGATCTCTGCAAACAGTGTTCAGCCAGCGATAGAAAACAGAGGTTCAGCTCATGTGTCTGTGAGCCATGTCCAGTTCTGTGTCTTCATCAGTAGGAGCTGCCAGGAGTGGTGATAAGCATCTAGAAAGCATCTTTTCCTGCATTTAAGGGACCTCTGGGCACAAGTTTAGGTGGCTGGAAAGGACCTGTTATGTTTCACAACCCCAGCACTGACGTGAGAGACTGTGCACCTTTCTCTGCCCATGGAAAGGGCTTGGTAGCTGGGATGCTCCTCTGTCCCCACTGTTTGCTGCATGAGGGAGCTGGGACAGGTCAGATTCTGCTGCTCACCCCTCTCCATGGGGTGCACAAGTATGGTAGGAGGGCCCACATTCCTCCTGCTGCCTTGCACCCTGTCCCATTTCCAGTTGTGCCAAGTGGGACCTTATGGGATGCTGTGCACTCAAGTGAGAACAAGAGGCTCCTGGCAGAGTGCAGGATCAGGCCCCTCCATGTGCATGGATGTGAGGCAGCCCTGCCGTGACACCCCTTGCTGGGTTGGGCACTCTCACCCTGCTCAAAATGATGTTCCAGCCTCAGCACTTCCTTGGAAGGTGGAGGAGTGGAGAAACTTCTTCCTACCCCCATCAGCTGGTGGGTAATTTATGGCTCGTGGCACTGAAGTGTCTCGCCTTTATTTTTTTATATCCTATCTAATGTAACAGGATGTTCTCATTATCTGTATAAATGTTTAATCCACTTTTGAATCCTGCTAAGCTCCTGTCTGCAGCAGTATCTAATGGGAGCGAATTCCTCAAGCCAAGCTAATGGATTGCAGGGACCTCACTTTCCCTCTGTCCCGACTCGGTCCTCTTCAGCTTCATAGGGGTCTTTAATTAATTGGGCTGATAGAGTGGGCTCCTAACTCACCCACTGGTTACCTGAAGCCTCACCAGGATCTGGTAGGTGAGGGATGGGTACAGGATGGAGCTGCTGGAGCAAGTCCAGAGAAGGCCATGGAGATGCTCTGAGTGCTGGAGCTCCTCTGCTCTGGAGACATCCTGGAAGAGCTGGGGGTGCTCACCTGGAGAAGAGAAGGCTCCAGGGAGATCTGAGAGCCCCTTGCAGTGCCCAAAGGGGCTCCAGAAGAGCTGGAGAGGGACTTGGGACAAGGGATGGAGGGACAGGACAAGGAGGAAAGGCTTCCCACTGCCGGAGGACAGGGTGAGATGGGATACTGGGAGGAAATTCGTTACTCAGAGGGTGGTGAGGCCCTGGAACTGGAGGCTTGTCCTCTTGACAGCCCTGGGACACCTTCGCCCTTGGGCCATAGCCATGTGGTGTCACAGGGGAGACAGAGAAGAACATCTCCTCTGGATACCAGGGAAAACGGCTCACTCTGTGGCCACCAGTCTTTTGTCCCAGTGTCCTGGTGTTCGTCCCCTTCCCACACAAACCTTCACACTCCTGTCTGGTCTCCCCTTCCCACCGAGCTGCTCTTCTCCACGATAAAGGCCAGCCAAAACCCTTCTTGAAAGGGGAGCACAGAGCAGCAGTCTGGATTTACTGCTGCCCCTCACTTGGCGTGGGAATGCTGATCCCTCCAGCCTTTCTGTGCTCCTGGGCTGGTATGAATTAGACGGATCTTGGGACAGGGACTGTCTGCTGCCAGGGGCTGCCAGCAGTGCCCACGGGCAGCCCACCATGGCTGGGCCACAGTGTCCCAGACACTACCAGGGAAGTCCCAGGGCAAGAAGGGGGGACACACAGACCCAGAGTGTGGGAAGAGTGGAAATGAACAGAACACGGACATCAGGAATGCTGGGATGAGTGCTGGGCTGTGTGCAGCCATGAGCAGAACAGTGCCACCTCACTGTCATCCTCTTTGGTCTAAGGATGCATCTATCCCAAGTTGGAATTTAACAATGAAACTAAAATATTTAATGGGAATTGTAATGTTTTCTAGCAGTGATACAGTACCAAAAGCCTCCTGCACTGGCTGGGGTCTGCAGGAGCAGTGGGGCAGGACTGGGGGCTGTACCACAGGGATAATCTCTATCCAGATCCCGCTGGCTGCAGGACCACCTTGGCCAGGGCAGAGTGGGAGCTGTACTGGGAGGGAAGGGGCAGGGAAATAGGGTGACCTGGGATGGCATGGAGATGGGTACAGGCTGTGGAAAGCAGTGCTCACTACCTTCCCATTCATCCAGCTGGGCAGTAATTCGTGGGATTAATCAATAGACAGAGAAACAGCCATGCTGGGATGCCATGTGTCCTGTCCCCTCAGCGCAGGCCCGGCCATGGAGCTGCCGAGGGCCATCCAGTGAATCCTACTGTGCGAGGGGATGCTTCCTGCTTTGGCGGAACCAGTTACAGGCCAGTATTCCTCCTAGGTTTGTTCCAAGGGGAGCATGGCATCTGCTGGGATGAGAGCAGGCTTTTCCCTGGCTTCTGCAGCCCTTGGTGCCATGAGCAGATGAGCAAAACAATGGGGCTGTAACTGGTGCGTGTGTCCCCTAGGAGCATTCCCAGGGCTGGGACCTGGCACTGCCACCCCCTGCCTGGGCTGCCCCAGCCCAGCACCTGTGGGCGTGCCTGTGGTTGCAGAGGCACGTTGAGATGCTGGTTCTCCCATCCTTTCCTACTCCAGTTCTTCCCAAGGTGTGTGTCAAGCTCCCTGATACCGTGACATAGTGCCCTAGGAGGGTTACCTGGGTGCTGCGTGGGTCAGGTGATGGGGGAGTCACCCTTTAAAGCTGTTCTTAGTTCGGAGCTATGAGCTGTTGGGGTGTTGTGTGTCTCAGACTGGGTTTGAGCAGCTTGGAGGGGGGAATTTTGGGCTTTTCCCTGTAACAGAAGGAGCGTTCAAACAGTCTCCTTAATCCAAGAACTGGGAATTAAAGCTAAAATGCTAAAAACTAAAACTAAAAACTAAGGCTAAGGTGCTTCCACTGAGGTGGTGAATGGGTACCTCTGACAAGTTGCTTCCAGGTAATTTGGGAGTGTCTTCATTAGTGAGGTCAAAGGACATGGGTCTGGTCCTGGAACGTGGGTGGGAAGCCACGGCTTGGGAGTTCGGAGGGGGTTGCACTGCCCAGAACCAGCACATCCCCCCTGCGCCTGCTGTGCCATGGCATGGGGCATGACAAGCGGGGTCCAGCTGGTGTCGTGGGATGGCTGTGGGAGAACTCAGGGGAAAGCCAGCCCTGGAGAGGGTTGGGCTGCAGCGTGGTGGAGAGCCCAGCATGGGCACATGTCGACTGGCCGTGGTGGGCAAGCAGGATGCCAGTCCAACAACTCCGTACAGAGTTTCCAGCAGTGTTTGAGGAATATCCGCTCTGCCAAGTGACCAGGGTTCCCAGCAGTGCCATTCCCAGCACTCCACAGCCTGTGTGCATCCAGCCCCGTTCCCAGCGAGCCCCCAGCCCTGTCCCAGTCTGTTCCTGCTGGCAGCCTCCGTCGCGGTGCCCTCACAGCCGCCCCTCTGTGCCCCCCGGTGCCGGGTACAATGGGCAGAGGCACCCGGCTCGCGCCTCCCCTGGTTGGGAAACGGAGGATCTGCGGCTCCAGCGCTGTCAGCACCAGGGCAAACTCAACTTTATGTTAAAAAAAGTAAGTCAAAACAATACAAACCCCATAATCGCACACAGTTGGCTTTTGGGGTTGGGTTGGTGTTTTGCTCCCCCCTCTCCCAAACCAGACCATGTGAATGTGACAAGGCAGGGATAACACAGCTCCAGAACTATCAAAGAAGTTACCAAAAATCCAGCTGTTCCAGAGATGATGTTGGAACAACCCGTAGCAAGGAGAATTAAAAAAAAATAGAGGAGAAAAAAAAAGCTGTTTTAAAGCTCCACATTGTTCGTGTACGAGTTGCAGGCAGCAGTAATTGAATACAGTGGTAATTGGACATTGCAGCTTGTGTTTGTGACTCCTCCTGGCCAGCCCTGGACCTCAGCATTCCCTTAATCCTCTGCCATCCAAAGGGGCTCTTCTCCCCCCCCAAGCCTGTCCTGCTTCCCATGCTGCATCCTGATGTGCCAGAGCTTGGAGAGCTGCCCGAGCAGCTCATTAGCAGCACTCATTTCCCTGTGTCCAAGATTAATGAGGCGCAGCCACTCCAGATGCTCATCTCAGGCCAAGATGGAAATGTGAGTCTGGAGAACTGCTCTGGGAGGGGACAGGGCTGCTCCCAGCTGGAGGGTCTGGCAGAGACAGGCAGGGATTTCTCCTCACATCTCACCTGGAAGCTGGGAACTGAGTGTATGTGGTGAGCGAGACCTGAGCATGGCCTCAGAGTGGGAAAGGAGGAGAGTCGTGATGGAAGAGCCCAACTTCCATAGTGATCCAAGGCCTGAGCACTTTCCCAGGTCTCCTGGAGATATTTTGTAGGGGAAAGCCCCCTGCTTCCCTCTCTGCTCTCCTCCTACTCCGGCTGCAAAACCCCTTTCCAGAGAAGCGGAACTTGGGCTGGGAATGCTGCCCCAGCTCCTGCCTCTAATTAAGGTGGAGGTTGCATGACAGCTGAGACATTAGCAGGATTTTCCTTGTGGAAACTTCCCAAGCATTGATTCCTACTGGAATGGGAAAACAACAGTTTGTTGTGTTAATTACAGCTGGTGTTCCCAGTGAGCATCCAGACTGTCCCAAGCACTGCATCCTCTGCAAAGGATGCTGCTCCATTCCTGGCCCTTGGTGTTCCCGCAGTTTGGCTGGAATGGTTCAACAGGCAGTGCCAGTGTTTACAACATACTGGCAGCAACTAGAGTGGCCTTGAAGTGCCAAATTACTTTAAAAAAATGAGGGTATTATTTTGTGCAGAAACAGTAAGGACACAGAAAGACTCCGGAAAATGTTTGGTGGGAAATGCTATCCTTAAAAGATGTATACATTGTTTTGTGCAGAAATACTAAGAGCACAAAAAGACCCCGGAAAAGCTGTTTGGTGGGAAGTGCTACCTTGGTACTTCCAGGAGGCAAGGGGAAAATGCAGGCAGGGAGGAGCTCCCTTTGGCCAGAATTCCTTGTGAAAGGGCCATTCCTCTGACTGCTACTTCCAGATCCTGCTGGAAGTGTGAGCAGACAGGTAGCTTAATTAACTATTGGAAATCCAATTCATTTTGTTTCTTTTAATGTCTTTTATGATGAGGTATTTCATCCCACCTGCAAAATTCCAATGCAGACAAATAGCCTGTCCTCCTCCTCCCTTATAAATTGGGTGTCTGAAGTTGGCTCCTTTCCTGGGCAGCAAAACTCTGTGTGCTTTCTCAGAGTCATCCAGCCAGTCCTGAGAGCTAAAAATGCAGGAAGAGGGCACCAAAATGGAGCTATTTGGAGTTCAGGTCACTTATATTTGCTTGGCCAGGCTGGAGATCTGCCAGAAGCAAAACCAGGAGGGAAGTGAACACTGATTGCAACCGAACCAGCTTCCTGAAGAATCCATAAAGGGCAAGGATGGAAAACAGGGAGCTTTCCTTGTTGGTCTAAGAAAGGAATAAATTTTCTTCTGTACTAAATTCTCTGCCCTGGAAAGCAAATGGGAAAGGGAAGGCACCCAGAAAATCCTGGTGCCTGGTGCAGATTCTGGGTGAGTGCACCAACTCTGCCCTCTCCAATGGCTGCGGTACAGCCAGCTCCTTATAGCTCTCCCTTCATGTTTTCATTAAATTCATGGGAATATCCTTGTCTGTGACCCCCAGCCCTCTGCCAGACTTCCCTGATGGGAATCAACACAAACATTTTGTAGGGAAAACTGCAGATCCATGCAGAGTCTGCTTGTGCAAGCCGTGTTCCTGCAGGAGAGTGGGATGAGCCCAAACGCCTTCTTAGCAAGCTCTGGGAAACTCCTGTTCCGGCTGCCCTTTCTGCCTGTGGGTTACTGCAGCCCAAATCTGGAAGCTGGAACATCCCTGTTGACACCCACAGCCCTCAGCTAGAGAATCCAGTGTGGCATCCCTCCTTGCCAGGCTGCACGTGTTCCCAGGTGGGAGCTGTGGATGTGACTGGGATCTGGGAAGCAGCGTGGGAGAGTCTGAGCTGGGAGGGAGACGGGCAGGAAATGCAGTGAGTAAATCAGCCGAGCTCGCCTGAGTTATGACTAAACGGGGAGCGTGATACGTCTGCAAATATTAGAGATGTGTAAACAGAGAGGAGGGAGAGGGATGGTGTATGGAATGATTGAAGGGAGTGAACTTTTGGACGGAAAAATGTAGGTCAAGTACGAAGCAAACTTGTAGGCAGCCAGATAAGTGCTGTAAAACAACCTCCTTGGGAAACACGAGGAAGTGCCGCTGATGGAGATGTTTATCCTGGCAGCCCTGGCACCTCTGCTCGCCCCAGGGAGTGGAGCATCCACGTTCTCTCTGTGGGTCATGGGGCAGATTTGATCCCTTTCCTGGTCCCAACCCATTTGTGGAGGGATGCTGAGTCTGTTGCTGTGTGTGCTGTCACTTAGTGTTACCAGCAGAATTTTGGGGAGTAAACAGAACACTCTGAACTGTGTACAGATTTTGCTCTTCATCTCTTTGGTGTCCATTGTCCTGCGGAACACTGGAGGTGTGTCCCCTGGCTCCCAACAGTGTCCCCAAGGAAGTGGAGGCCAGTGGGAAGCACATGTGTTGCAGCTGGGTTTGTGGCCCCTCTGGAGCATGGGCTGTGCTCACCCTGCCCATCTCCCCTCCTCCTCCTCAGCCTCGGGGAATCAGCTTGGGCAGATCATGGAGTCATGGAATGGTTTGGGTTGGTAGGGACCCGTTCCATCCCCTTGCCATGGACAGGGACACCTTTCACTAGACCAAGCACTGTGCGATCTGTCCTGGAATACTTCCAGGGATGCCAATCCAGACATGGAAATATTCCCTTCCACTTGGTTCCTTCTCTGGAGCCATTGCACTGTGTCCCAGTAATTAACATCCAGTGGGACAGGGAGAAGAAGGACCACAGCTGTATTCCCACATCCCGGAGGAAAGCCCTGGCCGTGGGGATTGGAACTGCTCTGAAATGCTCACTCCCTAGATCGTGTCCTGTTTCCCATTAATCTTTCTGTGATGAAAGTTTCACCAAAACTAACATGCTTCTGTGAAAACTCTGGTTTTCATGATTTGGCATTTTCCAGGGAAAAAAAGAAACTAAAATAACTTGCCAAGAATTTCCCAAGCAACTTTAATCCTGACACACCACAATGATCCAAACAAACAATGATAAGAGTCTGTGGAAAACGTGGGGAAACAAGGAAGTGATGGTTTCAAAGCCTCCAGAAGATGAAAATGCCACTGAAAGGAGGAGCACTGGGTTTCTCCAAGCACTCTGAGGAGGGAAACTCATTCCCTTTGAGTCACAGGGAGTTCTTTCTAGCTGGTTTGAAAGGAAGTTGGATGTGGTCATGGAATGGCCGTAGTGCTGTCACTGATGCTCTGATGAGTTCATAGATGAGCTGGAAGTGCCACGGAGGGGGTGCCCTTCCCAGCGGTGCCATGGCTTTCTTGTAGCCTGAGGAATGATGCTCACCAGGAGAAGTGAGAGCTCTCCCTCCCTACTACAGCCAGCGGAGGCAAACAACTTCCACCTGTGTCTGATGTCAGGGAGATAAGAGGGATGTGGGAATGCTGTCCCAGCCAAGGCCACCTGGGCTATGCCTGGCCAGCTGCAATGGGAATGAGAGAGCAGAGGATTGAAGGGAACAGGGAAACCAGGGTCCAGACAGGTTGGAGAGGCAGGGGATGTGGCACAGCCTTGCAGGCACAGACGAACCCCCGGGTTGCTCTTCCTTATGGAAATGTTTCCAAGCACAGCTCGAGGCATCAGGAGGGTGAGTGGAGCACACAAGGAGACCTGTACCGCTGCTTGGTACATCCCAGCGTCAGAACATCCACTAAAATGAATGGGCTCCAAAAGAAATGGCACAGCAGGAAGTTCCACATGTCTGGGAATTGGGAGTCTCCCCCAGAACCAGGTGGGGAAGGGGAAGAAAGTGTTATTTGGTGGCCGAGGAGAACAAGCCTGAGGTGCAGTGGCTGCATGTGCTTCATCCCAGCACTGCCTGCTGCTTCTGGCCAGCAGCTTTTCCAGCAGGAAATTTCCAGTAGAGACCAGCCCGTGGTCTGTTTTACTGTCCCATGTCCCACATCCAGAGCTGATGGGAACTGAAGTACTTTAGAGGAGGCGAGAATCCCTCCCCTGCCCGGGGAGCAGCAGGAGGAGGAAGATGCTCTGGGACAGGCAATAAGCAGTGTTGGAATCTTTGTGTGATGGACTGAGGTCTTGGCAGAGTCTGTCACAGTGCCTTTCTGCAGGGAACATTATTTCATGTGGTAATTAGCTTTGTTTTTGTGGTGGATTTAGCTGGCTAGATGAGTTCCACCATCCTGACACTTCAGTGGGTTGTTGTAATCCATCGGTGTTCAGTGAGTGACCCCGATGGCCTGACAGACATTTCTCAGGGAAGCTGGGAGTGCTCCCTTCCCCTTTCACCTTTTCCTGTGAGACTGCAGCCACCTCAGCCTGGGGAGGTGACTTGTCCCTCTTGGTGGCTTCCCCTAGGCTGTCTACAAGGCCTGGCTGTGCTCTGAGTACTTCAACGTGACCCAACAGCAGTGCCGACAGCGGATCCCATGCAAGCAATACTGCCTGGAGGTGCAGACCAGGTGCCCCTTTGTGTTACCGGACAATGACGAGCTGATCTATGGAGGTTTGCCTGGCTTCATCTGTACGGGTAAGGAGGTCCGGGAGCGGGGCACGGGCGGGTCATGCTGAGCCCTGGGGAGTTTCACAAGCCACGTGCTGCATTTGGGAGGCTTGTTGGGGTGCAGTGGGAGGAGGTATGGTGTGGAAACACATGGCCTGATGCCAAAACGTGGCCATCCCAGGGATGCAGTGTAAGGAGTTAATGGGGGCACAGCAACATCTTAGCACAGAAACGAAAGCCCTGCCTCTGATTGAAAGATAAAGCATGTAAGGGGTTGGAGGTGATGGATTAAAGCAGGGCTGGGACACTGAACAGCTGTGGACAGGATCTGAGGAGCCCTGAGCACTCCTTGCTCATCTATGCAGGCTCACAGATGCAGTGGGGGCCAGTTCTGGAGGTCTCTGGGTGTCCAGGTCCTCAGGTTCTGCCATCCCATGGCACGTGGCTCCCTCCACAGCCCTATCCTGGGTCTCCCACTGACGGCCCCTCCTCTCCCCCCCTTGCAGGACTGCTGGAGAACCAGCTGCCCGACGGGGAGGCCAAGTGCTGCAAGGTGCAATGGGACTCCTGCGACCACCCCTCAGACAGCAACGACGACACATCCCCCAAATCCACAGCATCAGAGTCACTCCATTTCCACCGCCACGATCCCCACGTCCATCACCAGCGGCAGAACCACTACCACCTCTACCACCACCACCACCACCAGTACCACCAGTACCACCAGCCCCGCTCCCCATCCTTGCTGCCGGTCTCTGCAGGGTCTCGCCTCGGCAGCAGCAGGATCAGACTGTGCGTGCTGGTCCTGGTGCTTCTCCACACCATGGTGTCCTTCTCGAGCGTGCACGGCGGTGGGACGGCCGGGGGGCTCGGCCTGGAGGCCCTGCCCGCCCTGGAGGAGAGTGTGGCACGGGACGAGTGACACGGAGGGCAAAGCCGACCTCCAAGGAGAACGCCAGATCTTTTTCCACTAAGGGGGGCACATGCTATTCCTCCAATGGGAGGCACGGGATTGGGGGTGATGCACACACACCCCCCAAGAGCTGCTCGCCGCGGGGCATCCCCGTGATGAAGAGTCTCTAACGCGCACAGGGCTGCGGGACCGGCGCTGAGAAGGGTTCAGTCAGTGGCAGTGGGGCAGCACGGCAGTCCTGGCCCTGGCACGGGCTGGTACGGCACGGGGGCTGGGGAAGGGAGGGTCCCTTGGGAAGGGGGGGCCCGTGGGAGTGCCCAGTGTCTCCCAGCTGCTGTAGCGAGTGCCTTGGGCGCCCGCGCCTTCCCCGCCCGCGCCGAAGTTTGACAGGCGGCCCAGCCCTCGTTCCTTTTCTCCTCAATCTGTAAATCCCAAGGGAGCAGGAGGAGGGGCAGCACCTCCTAGCACAGCCTTGTCACCCACTCCTGTCCCAGGGAAAACCCACCAACTCAAGGCAGAACCACCCTCATGGGGTGCAGCATCCTCAGCGTGGCGTTGCCCTTGCTGATGGGATTTGGAACAGGAGTGGGATGCTGTGACACTACACTGTGGTACCACTTGGGGTTGGTCTCATTGCATTCCAGCCTGCTCGTCCTGCCTTGCCTTTCCTGCTCCTCTGCGTGAGGAGGTGGAGAGGGAGGAGGCATGGGGCAGGAGGGACATCCCCAGAATTCCCACATCCCACTTTGCAAAGTGTCCTGGTGATTTGGTGTAACCTTTTTTGTCCGTGGTGACTGGTCTCTGTGAAGAGTTAAGGAGATGTGACTCCAGCAGGACAGGCAAAGTGAGGAAGCAGGGCATCCCAAAGACATCCTTCCGTGCTTCCCAGCTACAAATCGTTGACTGGCTGGCAGGAGGACTGGGCAAAAGGGCTGGAGAAATTTGGCTTGTAGGGAGAGTCTCCCACATGAAAAAGAGGCACTAAAAAAGTCCAGCTGGGGAGGAGAGTTTTTGTGAATACTTTCTGTCTGTGAATACACCTGGATCAGGAAATTTCTGGGACCCCACCTGGGACAGCTGGACTCAGGCAGGCAAGGTGCTGGCCGGTGTGGCCTTATTCGGCTCACTTGGGGTGTTCTTAACCTGAGCTCAGTGTATCCAGGGATTCAGCCCCAGACATCAAATCCCTAAGATCTGATCCCCAGATCATTTTGTAGGAAACTCCTAATTCTCCACCCACCCACCAGAACTGTTCCAGCATGAACACTGTGCTTCCCCTCTGGGCTGAGCACTGGGGACCAGGGTTTGTCCTGGGGGTGGGCAGGGAAGGAGGAGGTGGTGTTTTAGCATGAGGTCATGATTTGGATGTGGACCTGTTCGTTGCTCCAGGAAGAGATGGGATACTCCCTCTCTTTCCAGGCTGGCTCTTGATGGGGAACCTACAGCAGAGCCCTGGGTGGATTGCTGCAGCCCAGCTGGGAGGCAGGAGTGGAGCAGGGGGAATGTCCTGCTGCATTTCAAACCAATCCCAGATCTCTGCAAGGGTCTGAGAAGTCTCAGAGTTGAGGACTGTAGGAATTTTGTGGTTTCTGGTCTGTTGAGGTGAAGCAAAACCAAGCAGAGCCCCATGAGCAAAGCTACTTCCTGGCCGGCTGGAAGAAGGAAGTACCAGGCATCTCGTGGGAAAGACAGGTTTCCTGACATTTCCAGCCCATTTCCAGACCAAAGAGGCTCTGAGAAGCAGCTGAACGTTTGATTCCTGCTGTGACTTGAAACTCAGAGCTTTGGGGTGATGTTTACATGCTACCAGTTGCCTGTTACCAAAGTCCTGCGGACGCAAGGCCTGTGATCCCACTGTCCTGTGGTTCTGGGGCTGGGAGAGGTGACGCTCATGGAAGATGTAGAATGTTTTCCAAGCAGATTCCCTTGCTGTATCTATCCAGAAAGGTAGGATGATTCTCATTTTACTACTCCTGTTGGCATCCTTGTATTTTCAGCCTAGTTTACACCAGTCTGAGAACTTGGACATGGATCAGTTCCACAAGCAGGGATTGGAGCTCTGGGCTTGCTGTGAGCAGTGGCTTGTGGAGCTGCTCTGAGGAGGAGCCAAAGCTCCCAGGCAGGCCAGGGGAGGGAGCCCAGCCCCGTCCCTGACTCCAGACAGCCGCATCCCGGAGGAAATTAGATTTCTCATGTCCTGCCAAGAGTTAAGCTGATTCCAGGCGCCTCTCTCGGAGATAGGCTGTGTCCAATCTTGGAGCGACTCATCTGGAGAGAGAAGAACAGCCCGGTGTGGTGCGTCAGAGTGGCCCTGAGTCACTGGCCCTGGTCACCGTGCTGTGACACTGAGCAGCACCGGCAGCACGGGGTGGCCCCGGCTCGGTTCCTGCCCTGTGTCTGGCACAGGGACCATCCTGAGGGATGCGTGTCCTTCTCCCTGCCCCTTCTCCCCTGTGCCCCACTGGCAATGGAGCATCTGGCGGGGTTTGGGAGCTTCTGGAGCCACCAAGGTTTAGTGATGAGGATTTGGGTTTCCCAGAGAAGATGTGGCTGCCCCATCCCTGGAAGTGTTCAGTTTGGAGCAGCCTATCTAGGGGGAGGTCTCTTTCCCCGTGGCAAGGGGTGGAACAAGATGAGCTTTTAGGTCCCTTCCAACCCAACCATTCTATGATGCCATGATTTCCCCAGGGCTGCAGGAGTGAGGTCCAAGAGCCCAAGTTGTCTTCAGGGGGGCTTGCAGGGTTTTTCTGGGTTAACCTGGGAGCTGTGAGAAACGTCTCTACCTTCCCTAACATGAGCTGAAGGCTTCTCCTCAGGAGGCCGGGAGCATGTGCTGCATCCCAGAGAGCTGGAAGGCGGAGCCCATTCAGAACTGGGGTGGCTGTGGTGGTTACTGGGGGGCTGTTCAGCCCCCTCAGCCGGGAGGGAGGAGGCTCTGCAGGGCAGGTGTATCGGAGAGCCCCACGTTTTCCAGGTGGTGGCTCCCCGGAGGTGCTCCCATGGGGATGAGGTGCCATGGGCAGACGGGGGGACCGTGGGATGCGCCGCCCCAGGATGGGGCTTTACCTTGTGCAATTGCAAGGAAAGTGCTGAGTCTTCACAGAGCGAGGCTTTGGAAGGAGATCTTTTATTTAGCGAGTCTGGCTGCTGTCAATAAGTTCTGTGGTTTTAGGGCACCATATGCTGTATTCAACACTTTGCCAATCTCGTTAAATGGATCCAGACGAGGCTGTTCCCGGAGCAGGCCGGAGCAGCTGGAAGCGGTGTATGGAGCAGTCCATCATCAGGAGCCCGTCGGATAAAAATCCTCCCTTGCTCTGACATTACAACCTTTCTAATCCTCCATCCCTGTTCACTCTTGTCTTTGCTCCACAAGAGAACGGCGCAGAAAGCAGATGGTGACATTGTGTCACTTCATAGCACCGGCATCATTTTTATTACAATAGGAGGGCATGTGCCTGGATAAGGAGGGAATGTGCCTGGGTATGGAGGAGTGGGGTTCTTTGCCCTGTGCATGCAGGTACCCTTCACTCCAGGCCTGGTGTCCACCAGAGCAGGGGCTCTTGGCAGAGCCACATTCCCACAGCCAACTTGGAAAACTCCAGATCTAAATGGATTTATCCTACCAGGATTGTAAAAACAAGGAGCTTTCTTTTAATCCAATGATCTTATTTCTTCTCCCTAAAGAAGGTGCCCTCCATTGGGATTAAGACGTAACACTCAACCCTTTCTTCAGTGGATAAACTGTGCTCTGCTGGGAGAAAATTCCCAGTGGGAAGCAGTGATTCCTCCCTGGTGAGGGGGTTTCTCATCCCTGGGGAGCTGAGGAATGATGTCCCTGCAGGATCCAGGTGTGGGCAGGGCTGCAGGAGCAAAGGGAGCCGGGTCCTGTCTGGCCACATTGTTATTCCCGGGTTTTGCACTTTCATGTTGCTGCCAGTTGTACAAATTAATTAAAAATAACTGAAGAAAAATCCCAAAGAAAGGCCCCAATTCCTCTGGGGAAGATTAATCATTAGTTGAGCCTTTTTCTTATGAAAATACAGATCCATGGTAGCCCCAGGCAGAAGATTCCCAGGGAGAGCCCTCACCATTCGTGCTCCAAGTGAGGGAAATCGCTTTGAAAGCATCTGACAACTAAAGCAGAACATGTTGAGTAACTTGGCAACACTCAGAAAACATCTTGAAATGGTTTTTGTTCAACACATTTTGCTTTGCTTCAATAGATGTCAGGGCAGTTCATTCACTGCCACTCAGGACTGCGGGCGATGCCGGGAGATGCTCCCGCCTGTGGGAAGGGAATAAATGGGAAAATCCCCGATATCTGCTGCTCCTGGGGCAGGACCTGCTGGAACGAAGCCATGGAGCTTCCCCTTGCTGAGCTCTGCAGGTCCCTCCTGGTCTTCTGGTGGCACCGAGTGTGGAGGTTTGGTGATGGGTATTTGGGTTTCCCAGAGAAGCTGTGGCTGCCCCTGGATCCCTGGAAGTGTCCAAGGCCAGGTTGGACGGGGCTTGGAGCAGCCTGGGCTGGTGGGAGGTGTCCCTGCCCATGGCTGGGGGTGGCACTGGATGGTCATCAAGGTCCTTCCCAACCCAAACCTTTCTGTGATCCCATGATTCCATGAGCCCAAATTACCTTCAGCCTGTGATTCTTCCTAATCCTACACCCCAGAAAGGAATGTCTGTAGGGATTGGGAGAGACAAAGTCAGGGCAGAAACATCCCTGGATTCTGCCAAAATGCGATGGGACACAGGATTTTGTGTGTCAGCTTTTTGTGCTGCCCTGTGGCTTCCCATCCCTGGGGGTCAAACCTTTCTTAAATAATGCTGGAAAAGTTGGGATGGGCCATGTCTGTTGTTCAGGTTGGATGTTAATGATCTGCTTCAGCCCGTCAAAGCTCGTGGTACCAACATCACCCCAAAATCCCTCCTTTTGCCCCCAGAAGGAGCCAGATCAGAGCTCCCAGATCATGGCAGCTCAGGGGCTGCACAGCTCCAACCATAAATCATTTTATTCCAAGGACTAAGGGGTTTTGTAGCTCCTCTTGTGTGTTCTTGGTGCAGGTGGCTCTTTGGGGGACCTCCCAGCCCTGTGCAAGGAGGGAGGAAGGGAGCAGAGGGAATGCTGTGGTGGAGGATAAACCCTTTTTAATTAAGATCATAAAAAATAATTAATTTTCAGTAGTGGTTGGGGCTTTATCAAAGCTCCCAGCCCCTCTTGCAGGCCTGGGCAGGAGGTGGGTGAGTTCCTCAGCCGGTCCCTCCATCCTTCCCTGCAGCTCTATCTCCAGGACTGGTGTTCCAGACAAGGCCAGGAGCAGTTTCCAGCCTCGTTAGCATTTTAGGATGATCCGTTTTCAGCCCAGAAAGTTGACAGCTTTGCTTGTTGTAAACTGAAACTCAACAAAAACCCCCAAGAATTAAGTTTGGCTTATGAAATTTGGGGTTGGTTTTGCCATTTTTAAATGTATTTGGGAACTGGACGTGCCTGAGTTGCAAAACAAAAAGACATTTTGAGCCAGATAGTGATTTTTTTTTATTTTGAAACTTGTCAAAACAAGCCAGATTGATCATTATGACCAACTTTTTTTTTTTTTTTTTGAAATTGAGAAATGCATCCAGAACAGGCCTTTCCCACAAAACCTTTAATTTTCCAAAAGGAAAACGAAATAAAAAATCTATCACACTTTTTCTGCTCACACAGTTGGAAGGAGCGGCAGCAGATTGGGAGAGAATAGCAATTTGTAAGGAATTCCAACCAGCTCTCCCTAAAATAGCATCCAGCCAGTTTCTCCAGGGCAGGAGGCTCAGTGGCTCCGTGGTGGGAACGGGCTGGAGTGAAGCCTGGCTGAGCAGGGCGGCTCCAGGCCAGGGTAACACCTTGGGAATGCAGGGACACCTTCCCCGTGGGAATCAAAGGTGCTTCTGCCTGGGAGGAATTCCTAGGGATCCCCAGCCGTCCCTCTGATGGATGTTTAGTTTGGTTTCCTCTTCAGGCCAAACTGGATCCAGCTTCTCAAAGCCTCTGGTGCTTGGACATCATTATGAGATGCCTTCAAAAGGGAGACATTCCTGTCTGTGCACGGGAGTGTGAATTGGGAAGAAATTCCACGTGTGGGCCCGTGA
Organism: Sclerurus mexicanus; assembly: GCA_013396755.1. Classification (NCBI taxonomy): domain Eukaryota; kingdom Metazoa; phylum Chordata; class Aves; order Passeriformes; family Furnariidae; genus Sclerurus; species Sclerurus mexicanus. Next base: position 102,773 of record VWZF01005173.1, on the reverse strand, counting down.
GGAAGCAGACTGCGTGCTTGGAGGAGGGATGTGTTAAGGGAGAGCGTGACGAGCCCCCGAGCGCCTGCCCTTGTCCCTTCTCCCTCCGGAACGCGGGGTGGCAGCCAAGGTGGGGCTCCCTGCCCGGGCTGGGGGTCCCGGGGGGCACGAAGGGACCTCGGGGCACCTCGTAGGGACCTGCCCCCCGGCTGTGCCCGTGTGTGCCCAGGCTGCCGGTGACCGAACCCTTCTCAAGTGCTTGTGCCATGTCGGTGGTGACAGAGCTCAGACCGACCACAACAAGGTCCTTTTCCAGTGCGTGGTGGTGAAACTCAAACCAACATACTGCTGAAGTCAAATTATTCTTTCTAATCCCCCTGCCCGGTTTCTCTTTCTTTCCAGCTTTCCTCCTCCGCCTCCCGACCCTCCCTCTCTGTTCCCACCCCCCTTCTGTTTCTCTTTCTCCCCTCTGTCATAAGAAAGTGACTGTGTCCTCGAGGGGACGGTTTTCTTATGCCATTTTATACACTGTGCTTCATGTTTAGAACTTTTTTGCACTAGTTCCTATTACATTTATTTTCCAAACTGGTTTGACAAAAAACAAACAAAAGAAAACCCAACAAAAACACAATCCCATGCTATAATTCAGTTGTATTAAAATATTATCCTACTACTCTCTGTGTTCAATAGTCTCTGTACCTGTAATGCTTTCAGTTCTGTTGTATTTTGGGGCCGAGGTTTTCTCCGCTCCTTGTTTAACCCAGTAAAGAAATAAAATGTTAAGAATTGATGATAAACTTCCTCCTCCCTGTCTCTGGTGTCCTTTGGGCCGCGAGGGTCCCACCGGGACGGGCTCCCCCCGAACCTGCCCCGAGCCCCGTCCGCTGCACTACGGGTGTCGTTCTGCCAACCCCAACCCCAACCGGAGGGCAGCAGAGGCGGGATGGAGGCACAATAACCCTGCCTTAACTGAATTGCATTTCGTAACCTTTCTTTATATTCTTTTGTTTCTTGCCTTCGCGTTTCTTGCCACGGGGCTCACCTCAGAACAATAGGGGCGAAGGCTGTCACCAAGAGATTCATCAGAGAATAATGACTCAGCCAGGGTATCCAAATTTTGCCCAGCTGAAGTCCACACCCACATATAATCTGGAATTAATTCATCTGGACAACAGATCTCGGCATGGAACAGCACGAGGACACTGCGCTCCAAATTGAGCGCTGCCGCCGCGCTGCAAAGGCCACGGGACAAGCTCTGGAGCTCCAGAGGGGCCGGTCCTGCCCCGACCTGGAAATCCTGTTTGGAAAGAACACGAGGAGAAGGGCAAGACATTGGATGGGGACAGGAGTGTTTAAGAAAAGCAGATTGGTGCAGGAGGCGCGTGGCGGGGAGACACCGGCGGTGCTGGAAGGGCAGAGGAGCGAGGGGGGCAGGAAGGGGGATTGGGGGGTCACTGGGGAGGGCTGGAGAGTGAATAATTGGGGGGCTGCAGCCCCCCAGCGTGGGCAGCAGGGCAGGGGGGGTCTGCCCCTCTGCCCCTCGGGTGAGACCCCCCTGCAGAGCTGCTCCAGCCCTGGAGCAACAACACAAGGACCTGGAGCTGCTGGAGGGGCCGGGGGAGCCCCGGGGATGCTGCAGAGCTGGAGCCCCTCTACTCTGGGACAGGCTGGGAGACTGGGGGGTCACCTGGAGAAGGGAAGGATCCGGGGACACCTGAGAGCCCCTGGCAGGGCCTAAAGGGGCTCCAGGAGAGCTGGAGAGGGACTGGGGACAAGGGATGGAGGGACAGGACACAGGGAATGGCTTCCCACTGCCAGAGGGCAGCGTTAGGTGGGATATTGGGAAGCAATCCTTTCCTGGGAGGGTGGTGAGGCCCTGGCACAGGCTGCCCAGGGAAGATGGAAGAATGTTCACCCCAGAAGACAGGTCAGCATGCACTGGAGCCTGTCTCCAGGTGCCCCAGGTTATCCTGCTGCAGGTAATTAAACCAGCTCAGGTGATTCCCACTGCCTGCAGCCCCCATGCCACATTCCATAGTGATTCCTCCTGCGTGTCCCTAAACTGCCCCAATTGGAGCAGCCCTGGGCTTCAGCTGGGCTTTAGGAACCACATATAAGGGGCCTGCAAGGACTTGGATTGGTCTGTAGCATCAGGATGCAGCACTGGCTTTCTCAGGAGTGTGTTTGGGACCACATTTTCCCTTGGGAATGCTGCTGGTGGGATGTGTCCCGGCAATCCACGTGTCTTTGCTCATCCCCACCAACCTCCCGGTTGCCTGAGCTCCCAGTGAACACAGGGCAGAGCCCAGGGAAGGGTCTCGCTGGCCACGGGGTGTCCAAGCTGATGCAGCATCTGAAAATCCACCCGGGAACCTGCTGATTCCCAGGGATTTGAAGCTGATGTGAGTTAAGTGGATATGAATTTTCATGGCTATAGGGCTTGGACATCAAAGCTGGGAGGCGGCTGGAGCGGGGGAGAAGTTTCTCAGCTGTAAATTTGCCTCGTGACTCCATAAAAACTGCAATGGGCGGCATGGAAATGTTTCTGCTGGAAAGAGCCTGGAAAATGCTGCACCCCTGAGAAAACAACACAAAGGGCTGCAGACCCAAATCAAAGTCCAGGCTTGGGAATGCTTTGAGGTGCAAGATGGGACTCTCCAGATGCTGAAATCTTGGGTGGGGTCCGGATTTCAAACCTCATCCCTTCTGGATGTCAGTTAGAAGGGCCCTTTTTGTATCTTTATTTATGTAGTTTAATAGATGACATGTGAGGTTCTCTTTTCTGGTTTATCAAAAAAGCAAAAAATACCATTTTCAAACATGTGCATCTCTAAACGTTTGTATTTCTGAACAATTTCAGAGTCCCTGATGTGTCCTCATCTTCCCTGGGCAGAGGAGAACTCGGGATTCACAGAAATCCAGCAACCTGTTACTGCACATCTAAAAATGTGCACGAGAGCGTCGCTTTTCGCACCAACGCTTGACTGTGGGAGACTTAGAATCCTAAAGAGAGGATCCTTCCTCACAGGCATACACTTCCAGGGTGTGTTTTCCACCTACCAGGAGGTGCCAGGATGGTTTTTGGCCTTTCCAAGTCTGAATGTTCTGGATCCACTCCAACTGGAGCTCCTCATGCTGGTGAGGAGTTCTTAATTTATTTCTCTGTGATCAAACAGGTGTTTTTGGGTGGGTTTGTGGCTTTCGTGACAGGACACCGAGATGTCAACTCAGAAAACTGATGGAAATCCTGTAGTGAAGAGTTGAAGTCATTAATGATTGTCATCTTCCACATTTTTTGCCTGGAGGACTCCTTTGTTCTCTTCTTTTTGTCTCAAAATCTGCATTAAGTAAGAGCTTACAATTAACTTTTCCTTACAACCCCCTTTGCCCCAGCAGAGCCCGCAAGGGCTGGGGAAGGTGGGTTTATATGGATTTACATGTTGGGTGCTGTTTGCCAGATGGGTTTTACTCTGTGATTTCTTCCTCCCTTGCTCTGTTTTTCCTGGTTTCTCCCTTGGATCATGGCCTTGGCTCTGCACAAGGGTCTGTGTCTGTCTGTGGCATCTGTCCAGGTACCTGGGGAAGATCCAGGTCAGACTGATGTGTTTTCTCCTCTAAAAGCATCAGTGTCTTTACTAATTCAGCTTTAAGTGCATTGAAGGGAAGCCCTTGATGGGAAAGGGCTGGGAAGGGGTGGGTTTGCTGCCTCTGTCTCTCTGCTTTCCTAGTTTCTCTCCACCCTTGCTCTCCCACCTTTTCCAAGGATTTCTTTGACAAGGTGTCACACTCAGGCACTGATCTCTGCTCTGTGACCAGTGACAGGACTCAGGGAATGGCTGGAGCTGTGCCAGGGCAGGGTCAGGTGGGATCTCAGGGAAAGGTTCTTCCCCCAGAGGGTGGTGGGCACTGCCCAGGCTCCCCAGGGCAGTGGGCACGGCCCCAGGGCTGCCAGAGCTCCAGGAGGGTTTGAACAACAGGACAGGGACAGGGTGGGATTGCTGGGGTGTCCTGGGCAGGGCCAGGAGCTGCACTGATGATCTTTGTGGGTCTCTCCCAATTCAGGATATTCCAGGATTCTGTGGCTCTTCTTTCTCCAGTCTCAGCATTTTCCCACCTCCCGTCTCTCTCAGCCATCTCACCCTTGACTTGATCTTTGCTCCAAAACTCGTTGAGTTTGGGGTTTTTTTTTAATAGAACTATTTAGGTTGGGATCATGGGGTCATTCCTACCCCAGCACTTGTTCCTTGCAGAATGGGTTGTGTTTCCCCAAAGCTGTTTCTCCCATCACTCAGAGCTCAGTTTAACCACCAGCCCCAGGTGAAGCCACGACAGGCTCAGAGCAAAGTCCCGCTGTCAGAAGGTCCCCTGACACGTTTGTGTTCATCGACTTGTCAACATTTGGCTTGCTTTTTTCTTCTTTTTTTTTTTGTCTCTTGAGGGAAGTTCCTGCTGTTCCTGCCATGGTGTCAGCTCCTCCGAGCCTGGTTGTGAACTTGTCGATGCTGAAACACCCACTGTGGGCAAGTCTCTGGTGGGAGCTGTCACTACCTCGGGGCTGGGAAGCCAAAGGGAACCTCTCTTCTGTAAACTGTAAGTTTTTCTTAAAAGCCTTTCTAATTTGTACCAGTGAGACTCCAGCACACCCTCGGGACTGGTAAAAATAATAATAGTTTGAGTGGTGGAAGACTGTGAATTTGAAACAGAAGGTTGTGAGATCTGCGAGCGTTCCCCGAGACGTCAGCGGTGTGTATCAATAAATGTAATTTAGATGTACAAAGGAGATAGCAAAGATTTCCACCAAGAACTCTGTCAGGTCTTACCTCTTCAGATCTCTGAGATAAAGCAGATGTTTTCGTCCCGTTGATCCTGGGGAACCCGCCTTCCCATCCAAGAGTGTGTTACCTCAAGTGCCGAGGGAATTAGTCCTGACAAAGATTACATGGCTTTGCTATTTTTCAATCTTTTTCTTTTTTTTTTTTTCTTTCTGAGATGAAACACACATGTCCAGATCGGTGGGTTTAGTGTGGGAACGCCCCAAGCCCAAAGCCGGGAGCCCAGAGCTCGTGGAGCCATGGGGAGAGCTGAAGGCAATTGATGCTCAGAGCTCTGGCTGCTGCCTGCTGGAAAGATGCCTCTGCAACAACCCATTTCATTTTACTGTCCCATACCCAGCAAATGGTTCCTGCCCCTTTCCAAATCCTCTCAGCCAGGCTCACATGGAGACCTTTATCCTGCCTTGATCTGACTTGGGCTCTGCAGAGGAAATTGCTGGTTTAAGGCTGTGTTATGTAGGATATTATGACTGAGCCTTGTGATCTTTCTCCTCGCTTAAATCCACAACTTCTGGCACGTTTGGGAGAACAAACACGTGGGTTTTCCTCCCCTGGTTATTGCTGTCATCTCTTATTAACAGTCCTGAGGCCGCAAATCGCTGAAATCCCGGGTCACCTGGAAACTAAGCCCGGGATGTGGGGTCCTGTAGCTGGATCAGGGCCTTGGCAAGCAGCTCCCAGTCACTTAAGATGTGAGCAGAAAAAGACAGTTCCATGTGTTCTCCTTATGACTGTTCCTGCTTTGATATAAATTCCTTGGATTTAATGTTTTTAAAGCCAGGGCTTCAGTTCTTTACCCTGGACTCGCCCTGCCTTACCCAAAATGCTTAAAAGTTCAAATTTAGTCCAAAACTCAGCTTTGGACCAGGTCCTGGAGGGGCAGGACAAGGGGGAATGGCTTCAACCTGACAGAGAACAGGGCTAGATGGGATATTGGGAAGGAATTTTTGGCTGTGAGGGTGGGCAGGCCCTGGCACAGGGTGCCCAGAGAAGCTGTGGCTGCCCCTGGATCCCTGGAAGTGTCCAAGGCCAGGTTGGACGGGGCTTGGAGCACCCTGGGCTGGTGGAAGGTGTCCCTGCCCATGGCAGGGGTGGCACTGGATGGGCTTTAAGGTCTCTCCCAACCCAGAGCAGTCTGGGATTCTGTAATGGGGCTCAAACTGTGGCCCTGCTCCATCTCCAAAGGGTTTTGGCTGTTTTATATTTGTCTCTGTTAATGCACAGCACAAATTACCTCAAATTGTTATCCATGGAATTTAAATCTCTAAAGAGAGAGAAGCAGAAGCCAAGGAGGCTGAAACAGGGACGTGTGCCACAAACTTGGGCTGGGGATTTCCAGGACCTCTCCTATCAGAATTCCTTCTGGCTGGAGAAGACACAACAGTCCTGAAGTTGGGGTTCCAGTTTCCTGTGCCCATGATATGGTGCCAATCCAATGCACCCCTGCCCTCCGACAGTGGGAGCCATTCCCCCTTGCCCTGGCACTCCAGGCCCTTGTCCAGAGTTTCTCTCCAGGTCTCTCGGAGCCCCTTGAAGCACTGGAAGAAGCTCTAGGGGTGTGGGCAAAGCAGTTGCCAGGCTCCTGTGCTGAGAGGGCAGTCACAGCTTGGTTCAGGTGGGGACAGGTCTGGTTTGGGGCTCTCTCGCCTGGACGGAGCGTGGCTGTGTGGGATGGTGCCTCTCCCCCAAGGAGCAGTGAATCCAGAGCCGTGCTCCCCAAAAAGCAGGCCAGGAGAATCACAGGAAAGACCTCTGAGGTCACTGAGTCCAACCTAGGACCCAACACCACCATGGAAACTAGACCATGGCACTGGGAATGCCGGAGCCTGGAGAAACCCCTGCCGAGGGGTGGGGAAGAGGAGCCCCCTCCCCGTGGCCCCTGGTCAGGCTCAGTGTTAGGGTGCAGCTCCCCCCTCCTCCTCCTCCTCCCTCCCCGCCTTTGGGTGAGCGGGTGCCCCCACTCCGAGGTGCAGAGCAGGCTCTGGGCTCCCTGCAGGGGTGTCTCTCACGTGTCCCCTCTGCCCCTTGAGGCTCAGATCCTATCCCGCTGCCCTGGCACCAGAGCATCCCCAAAGCAGCCCCCCGGGACAATGGCTCGGCCGGGCGGGGGCAGGAGGCCGGGAGCACCGGGGGGGTTGTATAACGTGGTGTGGAATATCATTGTTCCAGCCAGGATGAGTAAGAGCACAGCTGAGGCCGGTCACCGACGGCACTTCCATGTGTCCGGGGGAGGCGGGGGCTCAGAGACGGCTGCCCAGTTGAAAATACAGACAATAAGTCTATAAAAGTTTAAGAACTGAATAGATTCCGAACATTTGGTTTTCATTAGGCCAAATAACATATAAATAAACATACAACAGAACCAACGGCAACATCTTCCTCGCCCCCTCTAGAAGAAGCTGTGTTTAGGCTGAGCTCGGCCTCCGCGGCCAAACCTCCTCCCCTGCGTTCTGCCATGGGACACGGGGGCTGCCAGACTGGCCGGGCCTTCCTCGTCCTCCGAAACAGAGCAAAGGCTTGTCCGTGCAGGAGAGTGAGATGTCAGCGTGCTGCCGATTCTTAGGAGTCAGAATCGGAGGCGGAAAACATGGAAATTGGCACAGGAAGAGTCAATAGACTGGGTTTTTTTGCTCTCTGTAAAAAGGACGTGCTGTCAAAAGCCCACCTGGTGCCGCCCCCTGCCGTGGGCACGGACACCTCCCCACCTTCCGCTAGGTTGCTCCAAGCCCCATCCAGCTTGGCCTTGGACAATTCCAGGAACGGGGCTGCCACAGCTTCTCTGGGCGCCTAAATGTTATAGGAATTCACAGAGTAAAATGGGAGGGATCAGAGAATGATCAAAGGCAGTGATGGCCTGAGAGAGGGAAAATCTTGGAACAGCACAGTCAGGAAGGAGGCATCCCATGAACACAATTCCTTAGGACATCTTGCTCTTGTAACATCAACGTGTTGCTCAATCGGTGCCCCTGTGGAAGCAGCTGGACACAAACAGACCTTTCCTGCACAGGCAGAGCTCATAGCTGTTGTAAAAACAGTCTTAAGCAAAGCAGATCGTATGGAACGTGTTGGATCTCAGTGAGTAAAAGGAATTGTAATTGCAGGGCTGTGTGGAGGCTCTATAAAACCAAAAACCAGGATCCTCCATCCTAGGGCTTGTAAACGCCTGCGGATGCGCTGTCGGCACGCCAGGACTTCGAGTTTCAGGAGGCTTTATTGTATTCACATTGTTGCTGACACCACTGAGAGAGTAAGGGATGGCTTTCCTGCAGTTTAGCGGAGCTTTCCTCAAAGGAAAGTCAGGAATTCCAAAGCTTTTAGGTCACACATGTTAAAATCGACTCCGTTGCTGCTGCAGAAATTACAGCTGTTGCCAAAACGTAAATGGGAAATGGGCTCAAATCTGCTTTACAACATCCCTGTAAGAGATTCCCTGGTCTGTGGAATTCTCATGGAGAAGGGAACTGGCACCTGCCGTGGAGTGCCCTGTGCTGTGCAGGGAGCTGTACCCACTCCAGAGGGAAGGGAGATCTCCTAAGCTACAGCAGGCTCCTCCCACCTTTGGGTAAATCCTGCTGGGATGTGAAGGTGATGCTGGGACAAAAACATCAAGAGAAAAAGTCATTCCAGACGTGTCCTCTGAATGTTCTCCTCAGCCTCTGCCCACCCTCCTGAGGGCCCTCTTGACTGTTCTTTATTTTCCCATTCAGAGCATCGTAAATCACTGTCACTTCTGCATTTTCCCCATCCTCTGATTCCTGCCTCTGCTGGACCAGGACTCCTTGGAGCGATGAGTTTGGGCTGTGGAAGACAAACTTGAAGGTTCTTCATCCATGTGACAGAGTTAATCAGGGATGGCAGCAAAAGGGGGATGAATGTTCAGAACAAGAGAAGTGAAAATAGAACACCAGAGAACCACTGGAACCAACCCTTGTGGGGCTCAGTCGGTCCGTGCATGAGGGGCTCTCAGGCCTGGAATGACGCATATTAATTATATATTAATTACATCGTCAGATGGGACTCCCTTTTCATTACTGGGATGCTGAATGAGGAGGCACAAATCCCTCAATTTGAGGATTTGGCCAATGTCCTTGGTGAGATCCAGGCAGGAATGGTGAGCTCATGTCTGTCCACAGGGGTGACTTGACCCCTAAAACTCTCCTGGAAAGTAACAGAAAGGACTCTTTAAACTGAAACGAGACCACTGCAAGTCTGGGTAAATCAATGGGTGGTTGGTTTGGGATTTTGACCTTGAAAAACAAGGATTTTGGTGGTGGAGCAGTGAGACTTCAATGATCCTTGTGGGTCCCTTCTAACCCAGGGTATTCTGTGAAAACCAGTAACAACACTAAGCACTCAAATAATTACGAATGTTCCTAAAATAATGACAGAGTTTTGAACAGGGGGTTCATTTGTGTTTCCTTGCTTTTCTCTCCACAGTTGTTGGGGTTGGCAGTGCTTAATGCTTCCAGCTTTTTTCTTCACAAATGTTAGGGAAACATTTCTTTCTTAAATGAAAACAGAGACTCTCATGTAATTTCATGTCTATAACACAGAACATGAAGGAAAAGCCCTCCTGCAGGAAAACAAGGATAGGAAAGGCTGGAAAAGGTCATCCTCCTCCCCAAAGGCAGGACAAAGCCACCAGAAGATCCCTCATGGCTGTGATCTGCGTGATGAAGACCCCACAAATTCCCAGACGATGCGCTCAAGGCCTTGGAAGGGTTTTTCCTGGAAAGGACAGCTTCGTGGGACACTCACCCTGCCTCTGGGACCATGGGAACACAGACCTGCATGGGACCACCCTGCTCTCCGAGGCCACCCAGGGGGTCAGGACCCCGATCTCAGGGATGTGCTGGTGACAGTCCTTGCTGTGGGGGCCCTCCCTGGAGACCTGCTGATGGCTCTGCCGTCCCTTCCCAGCGCTTCCTTCCCCAGCTGACCAGCTCTGCGTCACTGGAGCCTCTGAAACCGGCTGGAATCCTCCTCAGCAGTGCCACCTCCTGCCTCCCCCTCGCAGCCTCCCCTCTCGCCTTTAGCACCGCATTCTGTGCTTTTTTCCCCCTGTTTTTCCAAATTACATCCTGTTTTCCTCAGGCCGCCTCCCTGGTTTGCTCAGGTAATTTCTGGTGCCGTATCCCCGTTTCCCTGCAGCCCGTGGCAGGTGAGCGCCACGCAGCACCTTCTGAGTCTCGTTATCTGTCTCGTTATCAATTAAACCCTCTGACTGGGAACGGAACTGCAAAGGCTTTGCAGACTCCTTTTGCTGCGTTGGTTCCTCGGCTGTAAACCCTCTGCTCCCCGTGGTGCCAGGGCTCATTTGGGGGCCCCGCTGCCCCCGCAGCCCCGGGGGCTCTGCTGGCCCCGCAGCCCGGGCTCCTTCCACTTCCCAGCGGCTCCCAGCAGTCGGAATGAACAATCAAGCTGGAGAAGCGCCCCGCGGGGATTTGGGATCTGCGGTCGGGAATTCTGCACGGACCGACGGGGGAGACGGGACTGGGACCGGGGTCGGGAGCAGGATTGTTACTGGGTGCATTCGCATAGGGACCGGGACTGGGATCAGGACCAGGACTGGGATCAGGACTAGGGTCGGGACTGGGTCCACCTGTACCAGGATCGCGATCGGGACTGTGACCGGGACCGGGTCCGCTCACATCACGCCTGCACCGGGCCTGGGATCAGGACAGGGATCAGGACCGGGATCGGGATCGGGATCGGGATGAGGACCGGGATCAGGACCGGGACGGGGATCAGGATGAGGCCCGGGGCGTGGCTCCGGCTCTGTTGGCCCCGCCCCCTCAGGCCCCGCCCCCTCAGGCC
>VWZF01005173.1:35715-91870 GCA_013396755.1 Sclerurus mexicanus | reverse complement strand
GTCCCCGCCGTCCCGGAGCCGGCGCCTCCGCTCGCAAACTTAGCTCATTTTTTCCAGGCGCGAAACCTCGCTGCGAGCAGGGCGAGCTGGGGAAGGAGCTTCGTGCCCCCCGAGCCCCCCGGAGGGACGGGCGGCTTCGCCGCGGGGTCCCGGCGCGGTGTCGGGGCAGACGCCGATCCGCGGCACCCGGCGGTGCTCGCCTTGCTGGGTATCGGCGTGTGGGGCAAGGACAAAAATAGCCTTGATAAAGCGGCGAGTTTGGGAGCTCTTCCTCGCCCTTGGCAGCGGCCCGGCCGTCCGGAGCCCGAGCCTCGGGGCAGCGCTCCCCGCTCCGGCGGTGCCGACACCAAGCGAGCGGCAGGGCTCGGTGCCCTGCTGGGCGCCTTGGGCTGCCTCGGGACAGCGCGGCTGGAGCGCCTTTCGGGTTATCCTCCTGGATCTGTGTACCCTTTAGAGCTCTTCTTTGCAGAGGGTGTATAATGAAATACCGGGGCAAATACTCGAGGCGTTCATAAATTACAGCGTTAGGTAATTTGCCTTGGGATGCATGCGGAGCTCCAAGCGTTGCTCAGTACAGCTGACGTACTCCAGACAAGGTAACGCGAATTATTTATTTATTTCTTTTACATCTGGCCTGTCAGGCTTAAGATGAGGAATTCTTTGGGACGTATGGAAGCAGTGGGTTGCAAGAGAAAGTTTCCTGGTAGTGGGGACGTGGGGAAGGCTGAATGTCCCGGGCTGCTGGCACCTCACTGCCCGGCTCGGGAGCTGCCGTGGCAACGTGTGATTAACGGGGTTTGTAGGAGTGCTGCTCACCCCTCTCGTGCTCAGCTTTCTGCCTTGCCACTTACTTGAGTTGATGTGCAGCTAAAAACAACCACTTTCCGTGTCCTGGGGTGCTGTGAGTACATCCTGTCAGCAAAGAAACGAGGTGTTTGCAAACAGCTTTATTTAGAAAGTTATCGTCAAGCCTCGGGGTACATGTGGTGTTCCCAAGCTGTGCTGCTGGTAAACCCAAAGTGTGGTCCTGTGCACGTAATGCTTGCAAAAATGGAGCTAAAATTGCTAAATAATCAAGTCAGGAGATCTGGTCAGTGACGTTCCTCTGCTGGGGGCCACAGCCAGAGCTGGTGTGTGCTGGGGGGGACCCGGCATCCCAAAGACCTTGGTGCTCTGAGCCCTCAAACCGTCCTTCAGCTGTGTGAAGTGTTGTCAGTGAAGAGGCCAAGTAATGACTTCGTGTGTTGTGATTGTACAGGCTGGTTTAAAAACAAAAGCCGCTGCTCTTCCTGACCCTTGTTTTCTTTATATTTTAATTATTTTATTTTCCCCCGCCTTCCTGACCTGAGGGGGGAAGGATGGGGAGTCATGGTCAGCACCGAGATTTTGGCTGAAATCTCGCCTGGCCACGTGCCAGAAATGACCTCATGACAGGAGTGAGATTTGGCAGCTCGATAAGGCCCCGCTTCCCTATCTTACAGGGTATCCAAATATGTAACTCATTTAGGATCCAAGGGCAGCTTTTCGTGGCAGAGGGTGAGGCATTGTAGTCCACATCTTTGTCCCAGAACCCGCCGGCTGTTGCATCACTGTGTTGGCTGCGAGATGAGAGGTTTGTTAGTGCTGCTTTAATTCATCGGCTCTTTGAGTGCTCTGAGGTGTGACAGCGGGTTTGGGGAGCGTTGCTACCCTCAGCCTTGGCTGGTGGTATAAAATCCAGATAATCCCTTCGTACGGGTGTGCTGTGGGATGGGAGAGGGGTTCTGTCGAGCACTTTGCTCGTGGCTGCACTCGCAGGGATCCACGGCAGGGCACTGCCTCCTGCCCTTTGGAGTATCTTCTGCCTAAATTAAATTGTATTTTGCTGTCAAAAAATCATCCCTGTAGTGTCTGAGCTGTGCGGAGCATTGTTCCTGCGCTTTTTCTTCAACCAAATACACGTTGTGCCACATTTCTGCCAAAACTTGTTTTTCGGGCAATGCCAAGCGAAGCGCGTGCCCTGAGAGTGTCCCAAGATGGGCGGAAAAGCTGCCAAAGGCTGTCTCTGGAATGGGATCAAATACCATCAGTTCTGTCAGATCAAACTAATTGTAGAGGCGCTTGTGGCTGGTGGGAGGGGGAGGGGGGTGCTGAGTCATCCGAAAAATGTGCTGAGCAGCAGTTCTGTTCTGGTGTTCACTTTCGGCCCTGCCAGGGTGTCTGTTCCTGGTCTCTGCTTCTCACCTTCTTAGCAAGGGATGTTCCCACTTTGGAGTAGCGCTCACATCAGCCTTTCTGACTGTGGCATTACTTTCAGAGAATCCCAGGATGGGTTGGGTAGGACGGGACCTCAAAGCTCATCCAGTGCCACCCCCTGCCACAGGCAGGGACACCTCCCACCAGCCCAGGTTGCTCCAAGCCCTGTTCAACCTGGCCTTGGACACTTCCAAGGATCCAGGGGCAGCCACAGCTTCTTTGGGCACCCTGTGCCAGGGCCTCCTCACCCTCACAGGAAAGAGTTTCTTCCTTTCTTTTCCCTCACCAATGTGAAATTGCAGTTGTTTTGTCCTTTCTTGTCAATCCCAGCTCCAGAGTTAGAGGCGGCGCTCGGGTGCCATTGGTACAATGTGCTGTCAAAGGGTCTAAACGTGTAAAAGCTGCTCCAGAGGCTTCTCCCACCCCGAGCGTACCTGTAGCTCATCCATGCACCTTCATCCCCATGTCTGGCTTCTGCATCCCAAGCCAGGAGGCTGTACTGGCAGTGATGGATCAGGGCTGAACTGAAACCTGACAGCGTGCTGAAAGCTTTGAGCAGTGTCTTGGAAACACTTCTTCAGCATCAGCTGCCTCTGGAAGTGGCCTTGGCACAGCATCCCCATGCTCAGACATTTAAATACCTGCTCAGGACACGTGTTGGGATTTCAGGGGTCTGATCCCAGGTTATGGAAATGCTGGATCTGTGCAGAAGGAAGATGGTGATTAGGGATGTGATTCCTGGTGGGTTTTCTCTCAGATTCCACTTTGTGGTCCTGATTGTAGCTGGAGGAGGCTGTCCCAGGGCAATAAAGGGAGCCCACAGAGCCCTGTCTGGTTAATGCTGGGCTCTGGTTGCCTTCGTTCACATCCCCACCGTGCCTGTCCTCAGCAGACCTTCCTGAGGCTGCCTGAGGTCTGGGGTCTGTGCAGGAAGAGGGGCTGCCTGATGTCAGATAGAAAACATATTCCTGCTGCTGTGCCTATGAATATTCCATGCAAACTCTGGCATGAATCCATCACTCCTCCTTTTCAAATGGTCCGGAGTGGCAGGAGCATGGCAAGGGCTCCCAGGTGTGCTGCATCCACGGGGAAATTAAAGAGGGTGTGAGGTGCATCCCTGTGTGTGTTGTGGGGTTAATTCCTGGTGTGAGGAGAAACCGACTCCTTTGGCTCTGTGGGGAGCCTGGCTGGTCCCTGGGAATTGTAGCATCACAGAATGATTTGGGGTGGAAGGGACCTTTCAAGGCCATCGAGTCTGACCCCTGTGCCATGGGCAGGAACACCTTCAACTTGATCAGGACCCTCCCAGCAACCTTGTTCCCAGATTTATTGTGCTGTGTGGGTGCCTTGCCCCCTGTGCCTCCAGAGTGTTGGGAGGTGGGAGTGGTGAGGAGGTAAATAAAGAAAAGCTTCTTCTCTGGGAGAGAGGAAGCAGTTGGGAAATGCGAAATGTAAATTTCAACTTCTGTCTTGAAGTTTCTGTCGCCATCAGGGGGTTTATTGAGGTGGGAGTGCAGGCAGGTGTGAGCTGTGGCCAGCGAGGACACAGGTGAGATGAATCCAGTGATGCCCGGGAAGGAGGGGAGGACGGGCTGCAGCCCATGGAGCAGTGTGGGGGTGCTGATGTCTTGTTGGGAACAGAACTGTGATTAACAGAGGAGCAGCCCCACAGCAGCAGGGAGCACGCTGCCGGACCACGCTGCTTCCTTCCCTCCCAGGCTCTTGCCAGCTCTCCCCATCATCCCCTTCCACAGCTGAGCTGTGTTTTCTTTATTTCTATTTTCTGCTCATTTCATGAGGACCAGGATGTTTTACCAGCATTTATTGAGTTCCTTGGCAGAGAATGTTGTTGCTGCCAGAATAAGTGTTTGGTTGACCCGTGACCAAATTGCAGGGTTTTTCCCCCAATTTTTCGAGGAGTTCACTGGCAAACCCTCAAACCTGGGTTTTTAAGAACACTCGGTGGCATTCCAGAGCGCTCTTTCCCTTAACCCCGGAGCACATAGAGCTATATCAAACCCATATTATTCTAACCTTTTAACATTATTTTTCTTACCACACAATAACATAAATCTTCTCTGCTCTCCCGTACACATGTAGTGTCTTGTAATGCTAATTAAACTGCACACCATCCTAATTTTGCTCTCGTACTAATCCAATATATTTTTCTTGACTGGAAGCCAAACCCTGAGAGCTTCAGAGCATGCGGAGCTCTCGTTCCAGTCTTATTATATGTTAATGGCTTTATATTTTAATATCTTTCAACACTTCAGGAGGATGTTATTTTTAGAGGTGTCTGGCTGCAGAAGGTAACCAGTCTGGGAGAGGCTGAGGGGGCTTGGGGGGTGTGAAGCACGGAGTAAACTCGGTGCAGCGCATGAGTGGTGTGTCCCTGAAGAGGTGTAATCTGTCAGGATCCGCTGTGCACAAGCCTGGAATTACAGGGAGATTTGGATGCAATTTTAACATAGTTAAGTGCCTTTATGGGGTGGTTGCAGTGGTAAGTGCTCTCTTGTTAAACTCTGGTTTTTGTGTGCTAATGGTGCCGATGCCAGTCGGGCCTGGATGCTACTGCACCAGGAATAATCACTCCCAGATGGGTGCCTATGAAAATGAGCTCTTTCCATAAGGCCAAATGAAATGCTGTTCTAAGTGCAAAGTACTAACGAGGCAGGATCGCCCTGATGGGGTGCCGGGGCCGTAACTGCTTCCAAATGGGGAGTGCCAGGATCCTCCTGCCCGGGCTGCCCCGCAGCTCCTCGGGGTGGCTCTGCCAGCGGCTGGAGGGGGATGTGAGGCTGCAAGTGCTTTAGCCTGCACAGAGTGAGGAGCAACCAGGCAGTGATGGACTCTGGCACCAGCACGTGCCTCCCCTCGAGTTTGTTCCGGAGTTTGTTCCCGAATGTGTTGGGAGAAGCGTGGGCAAACAACGGTGGGCACTGGGTCGTGTGGCTTTCCGGTGGTGGGTGTTGCGTGTCGTGGAGCTGCATTGCCTGACTTTGCATTGCGTGACTTTGCAGTGGAGGGCACTGCGTGGCCTGGGGTTGCGTGTCGTGGGCTTTTGTTGCATGGCTTTGGATGGTGTGGGGTTGTGTGTTGCATGGCCTTGCCGTGGCACGTGTTTCGTGGTGTGGGGTTGTGTTGCACGACAGAGTCATGGAATATGCTGTGCTGGAGGGGGCCCGTCAGAGCCAGGTTTCGTGGCATGGCGCGGGGTTGAACTGTGTGGCTTTGCAGCAGTGGGCGTTGGGTGGCACGAGGTTGTGTTGGGTGGCTTTGCTGCGGTGGCTTGGCCGTGGTGGGTGTCGTGTGACGTGGCGTTGCGTGGCTTTGCCGCGGTGGACGTTTCTCACTGGCATTGCTGGCGCAGCCAGGATTGTGTTGTGCTGTGGGCACTGCGTGTCGCAGCAGGACAGGGACACAAGGACTGGGAGCCGCTTCCAGAAGCGGGGAGGAAGAGGAGAGGGCTGAGGAAGGCTCGCCCTCCTGCTGGAGCTGCCTCGGGTTTGGTCCAGGCATGGGCTTGGTTTGGGCGGCACAGCCAGAGAGGGGATGCAGACACAGCTTTGGCAGGTCAGACCCTCCCTGTCTCTGCTGTTTCCCCTCCTTGGCAGTGTCCGGTGTCCCCGAGCGGTGACACAGCGGGTTAAATCCCACCCCGGGGCAGTGGTGGCACCTTCGAGTGCCGCCTTTGTCCTTTAATCCCTCTTTGCAATTCCTGGCACCTCTGGGCTTTCAGCATCCCCCGAGCACAAAGCACCGTGGGGAGGGAGACAGCGAGGATGCTGATGAAGTAAAATCCACCTGGGGCAGGTACGGGCTCTGTAATTGTAAATGATGTGTGGCTGGGAGAGTTGGGGAGCTGCCGTGTCGGGTTGTGGTCCTGCACAAACCTCATCGTGCTGCTTAAACCACAGAATCATGGAATGCTTGCGTTGGACGGACCTTAAAGCCCATCTCATTCCACCTCCTGCCATGGCAGGGACACCTCCCACCAGCCCAGGGTGCTCCAAGCCCCGTCCAACCTGGCCTTGGACACTTCCAGGGATCCAGGGGCAGCCACAGCTTCTCTTCCCTGTTATCTCTTCTCCCTTTTCCATTTTTTATTTTAATTGACTGATGTTTGCATTCCTTCCCAGAGGGGTGAGAAGACCAGTGTGCCCTGTCCAGCAGGGGGAAAAAAATCGAATTAAAATCTTTGCATATCATTAGTTTTTGATAATAATATTTCTATTTTCTAAAAAGAAATAAATCTTAGAATTCTTCCTTTTATTTTCTGATCCGTGAAGTGTCAGTGGCTTTCCCTGGATTTCCCAGGGAAGTGTGAGGATGGGGACATGGTGTGGGACAGGCACTAATGGCCTAAACAGACTTGTGTGATCCTTCCAGTCTTCTCCACGTGCTGGCCTTGGTGAAATTAATCCAGGAAATAATTTTGGAGCAATTATTTCCTTCAACTTTGCAAACAAGTTGCTGAGCTACTGCTACCCTTTACCAGCACTTTCATTTTCCCATGGGATAGGAAAATAGGATAAAGCATTTAAAGCTGGAAGCTAGAAGTGCTGCCAACCTGACTTGGTACCGAGAGAACGAGACAGCTCAGACTCCAAAATGAGGGGTTTATTTTAATTTTTCAGTGCAGTTGCTGCTGTTCCCGGGGCTGCAGGAGGGGCAGCAGTTCTGCCTGGAAAGCTTGAATTCCCACGTTTTCCCATAAAACATACCCTGTGGCAGAAAAATCGGATCAGACTGGGAATTACTGGCCGTGCAGTCGATGAGGTACATCTAGAGAGCAGGATGAAAACCCGGGAAGAAAATAGTTGGGTTTTATAGTGCAGCTGTTTGTATCTTTTAGTGCTAATGAACTCAGTGAGTAGTTGGCTGCCTTGGGGCGGTGGAGGGGCTTGTTGGTGCTTGCTGAGTCGGGGTGTTAACTCTTGCTGGGAAGGAGGTGATCCCATCCCAGGGCAGGAGGAGCCCAGCGGGCGTTACTGCCATGTGCTGCTGGAGGAAACTGGGGGAGATTTTGAGGTCAAAAGGAGACCTTCTCTAGGTGGTGCGGAAGGCAAAGTTTAAAGATGTTAATTGTCATTTTTAAGGGATTGATAAATCTTGTATTTAGCAATATTTTTACTGCCAACTTGGAGTTTTCTCCTCTTGTTGACAAGAGTTGCTTTGGCTCGGAATACAGCTCACGCATGGATTCCTGGTCTGCTCAGAGCTTGGTGTGCTAGGACAAGGGGTGATGGGTTTAAACTAGAAGAAGGTTGATCTAAGATGGAAATTATTCCCTGGGAGGGTGGGCAGGCCCTGGATCCCTGGAAGTGTCCAAGGCCAGGTTGGACGGGGCCTGGAGCCACCTGGGCTGGTGGAAGGTGTCCCTGCCCATGGCAGAGGGTGGAATGAATTGGGCTTTAAGGTTCTGATTTCGGGCTCAGTACTAGCAGCAGGTGGAGCAGGGGAGCCCCTATATCTCTATACCACTGTGCCAAGGAGGCTGGGAGCCAGACTGGGCTCCACAGCTGCCCCCTGGTACCTTGGCCCAGGTACCTTCTGTGAATTCCCAGCTGGTGGTGCAGTCCCGGAGTGGGGCCCAGCCGCTGCTGGACGCTCCAAGGGGCGAGCAGCACCTCCCTGATAACAGCAGGGTCCCACTCCGAGCACACGTGCAGGGCACGCCGCTCCCAGTCCCGAGCGAGGCCGCGGGGCTCGGGCACTCCGTGGGCTCTGTGTCGGTGCCGGGGCCGTTCCTCGTGTGCCATCTCCATGTGCCAGCCCGGTGGGGGTGCAGGACGAGCTCGGGGGAGCTGAGGTCTTCAAGTGTTAAATACAAAGTGTTGCTCCTGCGGGCTCAGCTCTGTCTGGCGCACGTTTCTAACAACAGCCCGGATTTGCCAAGGAAAATGACGCTGGATACAGCAAAGAGCTGTCAACTCTTTCCTCCCTAAGCTGCTGGGCTGCTTTTCTCCTGCTTTGCAGAATGACTGGGCTGTTTGGAGGCGATATGGAATTTGGAGGTTCTCAGTGCCTTAGTGATGCTTCCCATTCCCTTCCCTCCATCCCCCCCTCCCTCTCCAGGCAGCAGCATCTCTCTTGAGGACTGCTGGGTCCCTTTGCAGTTGCATTGCTGAGATGATGAGGGCTGAGTGTCGCATTCAGCTGAGAGTAACTCGAGTTCTTCTTCTTCTCTGGTACCTAAATATTTGACCAAGGAGGAATTTTGGCTTAAATATTAACTAGCTGGTTCCTAAAGAAGACTTTCTGAGCCCAGTTGTGTGCAGGTGGTTGCAGGTGGACTCGGGAGAAAAACTCCAGAGACCTCTGGGCTGGTGTCCCCCCACCTCACTGACCTTGAGCTTCTCTGCTTTTGGGTCCTCCTGACTCGAAACCATTTTTTCCATGTTTGAAGACTCTGAAAACCCAATTTACAACCAGTAACTCAGATGAGGGTGTTTGGGGCAGTCCTCTTTGTTCAGGCCCCAGGGAAGGTCCCCGTGGCTCCAAGCTGCGCGTCAGGAGCTGGTGCTGAAGCAGTTAAATATTCCTGCTGCTGGTGCACGAGAGCAGCCAGGTATCTTCCAGGGGATCCAAGTTTGCTATCTGAAATCTGGCAAATAGCAAAAATTTTTATGTCTGTGAACAGAAATCGCACCCCGGGGCGACGGCTGACAGGGAAGGTCTCCTGACATATTTACCTAACGATTTTGTTATCATTAAGCACTCAAAAAGCCCAAACCTGGAGAACAATAGCGACAAAAAGCAACTGCAGGGTTTGTCAGCAGATGCAGCTTCGAGATAACAAATGATTTTTTGCTCTTTGTTTGACTCCTTGGCATTTCGTGGTTAACTGGAGCGGGGCCAAGTGTGGTGAGATAGTGCATGAAACAAAGTTTTAAAAACACTGGAATTGAAAGTTTGTTGCGTGGTGCTTTTTAACTTCAGTCTGAGGCTCTTGGAGGAGGTTTAAGAACAGCTAAAGGAAACCATTTGACTTGGGCAGTAAAAGCTGAGTTTGGAAGGGGTGGAGGGGAGTAACTTGTGCAGCCTTTCCCGTGACCCCAAAAGCCATTTCACCCCCCAACCCAACTGGGCTTCGCCTTGGGCTGGATCTGGAATTGGTCTTAAATGTTATTAAACAGCAGTAAATGTTCCTGGGAGGGTCAGGGTGCTGTGCCATGTGTTCATTCACCATCCCCTCTGTTCTGGGCATTGTGTGTGTTTGAAGAATGAAGCCAAACTGCATTTGTGAGAAGTGGGGACACTCTGACTTGAAAAACCAGGAACAATAGGTTATTTGGGGGTATAAAGTGGTGATGTTGGTCCTGATCCAGCCGCTCCCCCTGATTTCAGTGTGATTCTGTATGATGCACAAAGGCACTGGAGTGGAGCTGGTCCAAAGGGTGTCTGGGATGCTCTGTGAACTCTGGCATGTGAAATTCCAAGTAATAAAACTTTGGAAGTGTGGCCTTTGAGGGTTATTGTACAAGGAAGGGCATAAGAAACATGACACTGGGATTGTGATTCCTGGCAGAAGTGCTTCGCAATGGGGAAATTTTAGTTTGGTTTGTGTTGCTTACATGCCTTTCTTCTCGCTGAAGGGCAAATGACACTGCACTAAATGTGAGTGGCTGACATCCTCCCATGAAATATGCCTTACGTTCCCAGAATGGAGCCGGAGTTATTGCTCTTCCAGAAATTTGCCTTCCCTCCTCTTTATTCTAGCTCTTGCCCCAGAATGGGCCCAAGTGAAATGCTCATGCTGGTAAAGAGGTTGTCTGTGGAGGAACAGCACGGTTAGCTGTGCTCTGAGGAGAGGTCTGACACAGCGAGAGGAGCCGGGGCTTCCTTTGGTCGGGGCTCCTGAGGGCTCTCGTGTCGGGACGTGTCAGGCTGCCGGGCGCCTGCGACGTAACAGCAGTAACAAAACCCAGGGCAACTGCTTGGATGGGAGGCTTTGGAAGGCTTGTTCTCCGGGTTTGAAGATCTTGGACTTTGTAGGGAAAATTTATGGCGGTTACCAGCGGTTTAGAGATGGAAGAGATTGCCCATGTTCTACGCGATGCCCTGTTGGTCCTGTGTCCCCGATGGCTGCTGCTGTGGTGGCTTTTAGGTGGTTTGATTCAGCGGGGCTTGGTGTGGAGATGGCTTTGACACTGTAATGTGAGTGATTTAGGGAGCTCTAGTGATGTAGGTTGACTGGGAGCCAGTGGAGATGTGTGACAGCTTGAGTTGCAGAAGGATGAAGCGTCGTGCACAGCGCTCAGCTTCAGCTTTAGGTGCAGTGAACTGTGCTGCCCGTTGTGGAGATAATGAACGGGTGGTTGGTTTGGGCTGAGTTTGGCCTTTTCGTCTGTTAAGGGTTTTTCCAACATGATATGCCAGGGCTGTTGTCCATGGGGAAGAAAAACCATTGGTGTGTTTCAGAAGTGCTGATTGCTGCATCTGCTGGTCAGCAGAGCTGGGCTTTATTGGTCAGGAGGCTTCAAAGACATGTTGGACTTTGCTGCGTCTTCCAGTATCGTGTTGAAGGAAGTCAAGGAGTGTTGGATTGAGTATTGGGTGGGAATGATGGCAGTGTTGGGGGCTGGGTGGTCAGAGGCAGGTCCAGCCGTGTAAATGTGCACTTGGGGACAGTGGTGGCCTTGGCAGTGCTGGGGGAATGGTTGGACTCGATGGTCTCAGAAGGTTTTTCCCATCTGAATGATTCTGTGATTATTCTCAGGCTTCTGCTGTCAGTGCCTGTTTTCAGAGTGAAAGGACTTGGGTTGTTTCACACAGGATCTCCGTGTTCCCTTTTCCCTGTGGTGCCTCCACAGCAGAGCTCTGGGCACATCAGTGCGGCCGAGTTCTTTGGCCGCCCCTCGTGCACACCTGTGCACTCCCACAGCCACCAGCAAACCCCTGTGCTGAAATGCTGCCTCGCAGGTATTCCCTGGGGAAGGATTTGGGAAAGCTGAAAGCTCCTCTTTTCAGACTTGGACTCCTTACATGGTCACTTGTGAATTAAGGCTATGCAAAATTGGGTTGTCTAAGCAAATGAGCTGTTCTTAGAAGGAGTTCATTTGGTCTGGATGGGAACGTCTCATTCCACCCCTGCCATGGGCAGGGACACCTTCCACCAGCCCAGGCTGCTCCAAGCTCTGTCCAGCCTGGCCTCGGACACTCCCAGGGATGGGGCAGCCACAGCTGCTCATGGTGGTGCTAAAAAGGGATGGAAGCCCCTGGGCTCGAGGGGCTCTGATGAACATGTGTGGGATTATTCAATTTCTGTTTAAATAGCTCTCCGTTTGCAATGGGGGGCTGAGGTTGGCGGAGGTGAGGGAGGAAGAAGCAGCGAGCCCCTGTTCCACTGGAGCGGGATTTACAGTAGGAGAATGCCCTTGGAAGAGCGTGTGTTTGTGCCCACAGCCATTAAGCTCCATAATCTTGCTGTCTGTATCGACTTACAAATGAAAGCTTGCAGTAATTTGGAGCAGCATTTGAATTGTGAGTGGTAGTGATGATGCTGAGCTTGTCTTTTAATGCTGAGTTTAGAGTCTTTGAGGTTTGGATTAAAAAAAACTTCAATGAAACCACAAAAAAGAC
Organism: Sclerurus mexicanus; assembly: GCA_013396755.1. Taxonomy (NCBI): domain Eukaryota; kingdom Metazoa; phylum Chordata; class Aves; order Passeriformes; family Furnariidae; genus Sclerurus; species Sclerurus mexicanus. Next base: position 80,050 of record VWZF01005173.1, on the reverse strand, counting down.
ATTGGAAGCATAACTGAACAGGTGGAACAAATTTGTTAAATCTGTTATTGGGAAAACAGCAACTTGCTTTTAAGAAATAAATCAATCTGCAGCTCAGTGTTTCATAATGAGGAGTGGGATAGGAAAATCTAAAAATATCTACAAATAAGAGCTAATGCTCTGAAGGAACAGATCCAAACTAGAATATAATATTGCCCATTGTGGTGACAATAAGTATTTTAAAGTTCATTGAGATCCTTGCTGTGATGCAGATGGGACTTGAAGAGCCAGCATATTTCACTTGGCCGAGTCCAGTTTTTATTTGCATAATAACTTATTAAATGTATTGCCAGTAGCTCACGGAGCCCCCGGTCAGGATTGGGAAACCACGATGAGTTCATACTGCTCTGCCTGGGGAGACGAGAGATGCACAAGAACTGGGAGGGAGGCGTCTCTAGCAACTAATGCAAGTGATTATGTGCTTGAAATGGCAGGAACAAGCAGGGTTTTAACCCTGCTTTGGGATGGGGTGACCTTTGAGTACCTCAGATCTTCTTACCAAGACCCATTTCAGGGGTCTTTGTCCCCCTTTGTTTCTCCTCCTCTGGCGTGAGCTTTAGCAGCTGATTTTAATAAACTAAAGGAGCTTTTCCAGGTGGAAAATATGTCTGTTGGCAGCCGGGTTTTCAGGAGACAGGGAATCAGTGCTGCTGTCTCTGTTATCATGGAATGGTCTGGGTTGGAAGGGACCTTGATGGTCTCGTTCCACCCCCCTTTTCTCCTGCTTCCCCTCTGCTGTTCATGCAGCAGAGCCAGCTCCACAACCATTTTTCTTAGAAAGCTATTCCACAGCCTCATCCCTCCGTCTCAGCAGGTTCTTCCTAGCGTTATTCCCAAGTTTTCCTTGCTCAGCAGAGCCCGGGTGCTCTGTCACACGCAGCCAGGCGAGGTTTGGGCACTGCCAGTGCCCTCCGTGCTCGGTCACCCCTTCCCTGGCACGGGGGTTTCTGGCCAGGGCGGCTGTGGAGTAGCTGCTCCGAACTAACCAAACCCACGTGGGCAGCTGTTGCTCCGAGGGGAGCAGGTAAGTGCATCCAGAAAGCTGTGGAATTCTGCCAGAGGGAGCGGAGCTGGTGCGTGGCAGTCGCCCCTCGGGAGCCCTCGGCACTGGGGGCTTCTTTTGTGGCACTTAAAACCTGGGGAAAAGACCCTCAAACCTCTCCAACTTCCAAATTCTGGCTGCGGGGGAAGGATTTTGCCGCTCTGGAGCTGTAAAGGAGAAGGTCAGTGTTTGCCAGGCAGGTGTTTCTGTGTGCTGGGGTGCTGATTGCGCAGGGCAGGGATCGCGTGCGGTGGCACAGCTTTGGCAGAGCGCTCACTGGGGTTTGGGTTTGCCTGAGACTGGTTTAGGTGGGATCTCAGCAAAAGGCTCTTCCCACAGTGGCTCGTGGGCACTGCCCAGGCTCCCCAGGGCAGTGGGCACGGCCCCGAGGCTGCCCCAGCTCCAGGAGCATTTGGACAGTGAAACGGGGTGGTTGGGGTGTCCTGGGCAGGGCCAGGAGTTAAACTGGGTGATCCTTGTGGGTTCCTTCCAGCTCACCATATTCTATGATTCCAGTTCTGGCATGACCAGGGCAGGTGGCAGTGCCAGTATCCTCTTTTGTGCCATTTGGAGATGCCCAGAGGCTGGCGCTGCCTGTGCCTTTGCCACGTTCAGCGTTGCCATTGTCCAGGTGCACACAAACCAGCGGGGCTGCCGTGTTCCTTTGGACGTGGATCCCGTGGCTGGAACTCCCTCAGTGTATTGCAGCAGCGCTTTCCGCCCCAAACCTCAGCGCAAACTTAAAGGGTTTATTTCTTGGCTCACAACCATAACCCTCATCACCTGGTTATGGCTGTGCCGGGCCCTGGAAGGGCCCGGGGGGTTTGGGTGCCGAGCGGGGCTCTGTTTTTGGGGCTCGCGTGGCGCTGGGAGCCCCCGCTCCCACGGGATGCCGCGGCTTGGGGGGCTCCACGTGAGGCTCAGGCCACGGGTGATGTCCGCACTGCAGGCACGGGGACAGCCCACGCGGTGGCCGTGGGGTGCAGCCCGGGGCGGGGGCCGGGGGCACCCGGGGGTGCCGGCGGAGGGGCCGAGGCTCCCGGGAGTGACCACGGAGCCGCTCCGGCCACGCCGGCGGCGCTTCGAGGCCGAGGGCTCCGTGGAGCCTTTGTGTTCCCGCTTTGAAGCTCCGCTCTGAAAGTGTTGTAATGAGATTTTATTATGTATTCTGGCAAGGTCTTGTTATTTTGTGTGTGGATTTATTGTATAATGAATTGAGTGATTTTGAAATGTTTTGTGCAACGCTTTTTTGGAAAGGACATTGTATTTTGTTTATGGGATGTGTGAGTTTTTATGAAACTTTATTTAGCTTTTAGCAAGAATAATCTTTATTCAACAAATAGTGCAAATAAATCTTTAATTGAACAAATATGTGCCAACTTTCAAACACAGTAACAAACAATGACATGAAACAAGGAAACTTTGGAACAATATACAACTTTAAACATAGTATTAAAAAAAAAAAAGAAGACAAAAACCAACCCAAAACCTTTACCAAAGCAGATTTTGGGCTGTGTAGAAAGGCTGCAGTGCAGTGCATGTATGTGGGACCTGCCAGGCTGGAGGGAGAGGAGCAGGGAGCGTGGTGGTGCCTGCTGGTTTTCTGGGAATGTGCCTTTGCCCCCCGTGTCCCTGTCCCTGCGTGTTTGCTGCATCAGCCTGTGGGAGCTGCAGGCTCGTGCAGGCCCTGGCTCAGCCTGGGACGGGGTTTGGGCATCCCCTTCTCCTCCCTCTTTGAGAGCCACCTACCCCGGCTCGGCTGCCATCCCTCGGGTTGGAGACGGAGCTTCCCCTTCCCTGCACTGCGAACAGCACTGGCAGTCTCTCCTGGGATGGGTTTCCCTGCACCTCTGCCTGTGTCCCCGGGATGGGAGGGACGCCCATAGGTGTATCACGGGTGGTGACAGAATGGTCCATACCTCTTTGGTGGGTTTGCTTTCCCATAACTGTGGCTCGAGGCACTGTGGTCCCTCCTGCCCCTTCTCCCCCGTCTCGGTGTGTCACAGAATCATGGAATGGTTTGGGGTGGAAGGGACCTTCGAAATCATCTTGTTCCAACCCTTTGCCATGGGCAGGGACACCTTCCACCAGCCCAGGTTGCTCCAAGCCCCGTCCAACTTGGCCTTGGACACTTCCAGGGATGGGGCAGCCACAACCTCTCTGCCCAACCTGTGCCAGGGCCTCCTCACCACAGTCTTCATGCTTTGTCCACTTCCATCCATCTGTTAAACTATCGTGTCCTGAATTTTGGGGCCTTTCTCTTCCTGGTGAGTAAAAATACGTGGGGATGTTGAAGCACAGGCAGCGAGTGGGACGCTGCCCCTGGGATCCTGACCCTGCTCAGGGCAGTGCTGGGGCCATCCCAATCCTCCAGGCAAGGTTTTCCAGAGCTCTGCAGCTGCAGACCTGTGACCTGCAGAGGCCAGGCTGCTCCAGAGATGACTGGGGCAGGGGTGCAGGTCCCCTTTGTGCCTTTATCAAAGCCAGGTGCGGACGCCCAAGCTGGGAAGGCACCTGTGGGACTGCAGGACTAGGGCTTGCACGGCACTTTTGTACCAACTTGGCTGGAAATTGCTGAAAAACTCTCAAATCCACCAACAAAGGGTTTAGAAAGAGGGTAGGAAACCAAAGGGAAGTGGTTTGTGATACCTAGAAACAGGCTCAGAGTATTTTGTGTGCAGAAGCTGCATTCTCCAGCTCCAAAAATATCATATTCCTCTGTCAAACTTCCTTTCACTTGTTCAAATGTCTTTATCAGAATTCAGTATTTGCAGTTGGCTCCGGATCTCCCGGAGTTTGCACCAACTCTGTAGCCAGAGTTTACAATATCCAGTGTTTCATCTGTCAAACACAGACAAATCTCCAGAACGGGGTAAGTGACTTTCATTTCTCTTTTTACCGGCAGGGCTCCCACAGCATTTGTTTCACTTCGCTTTTTGGTCAGTCTTTAGGGAAGAAGGGCAGAGCCACCTTTCTCTTTATTTCTTTAAGAATCTCATCCTAGTGGATTTCCTTCCTTGTTCCAGTTATGGATTATGCTTTTCCCTTTACATCTCTGGAAGAGTTCCAGGCCAGGGTGGACAAGGCTTGGAGCAACCTGGTCTAGTGGAAGGTGTGCCTGCCCGTGGCAGGGGGTTGGAACAAGATGATTTCTAAGGTCCCTTCCACCCCAAACCGCTCTAGGATTCTTTGCAAATGAAGTATGCAAAGAATGGAAGCCGTTTGTTACTGAAGGTGCTCATATGGCTGCTGCTCTTCCCTGGCATTTCCTACGTTGAGAGCGAAATAACTTATGGCAGGAGAAGACCAAACTCCATGTGTAGGTGACTTCCCTACGCTCTTAAACCCCAGGAATATGATCCCTGATAATGCTCCTTTCTGTGGGCAGCTTTATCTAGCAAAGCCAGTGTCTGGGGCGGAGGATTTTTGGTCCTTCATTGGCCTTTTCAGCCCCTGAAATTGTAACAAAAGAGCTTTTCTTCTAAAAGTGAGCCATGGAATTGGGTGTTAATGGAAACAAATTAATGCTGAATGGAAAATTCCTTCAGTCTGTGTTGTGCCATTCTCTTTTTATAGCACAAACCTACCAGACCCCTCTCAAGCTGCCCATACTTTGCCAGGAAGGATAAATGAGACTTATGTTTCCAGAACTGGGAGCTGGAGGCATCTCACCCCTCTGGGTACACTTGGGTTCAGCCAACCCAACCTTCAGACCTTTGTGTGGCCCCAGAAGGGCCCAGCTCTGTTCTGTGCACCCACCTCGCCTTAAGAGGCCCCTTTTTCTTTGGGCTTGGTCTCATTTTCTCTTTCATACAATCACAGAATCATTTAGGTCGGAAAACCCTCAGAGACCTTCGAGTCCAACCATTCCCCAGCACTGCCAAGGTCACCCAAGTGCCACAACCACGTGGCTTTTAAATCCCTCCAGGGATGGGGACTCCACCACTGCCCTGGGCAGCTGTGCCAGGGCTGGACAACCTTTTCCATGAAGAAATTGTCCCTAATATCCAGCCTAAACGTCCCCTGCCACAACCTGAGGCCATTTCCTCTTGCCCTGTCACTTGGGAGAAGAGTAATTCTCCCCAAATCTCAGCTCTTCGCTCTGCCACACTGTGATTATTTCATATACCTGGAGAATCTGGTCAAGGCTCTTGCTTTCTGACTACAAATTTAGCTACAGAGCAAAGCTCCAGGCTTTGCTTTCCCTTTTAAATCCTATTTTGGACCTACTTTGGGTGGATTTCACTCTTGCAAGAGCCCTTCAGAGTGGGAGATGGTTGGATTGGAGAGTTTTTTGCCCCAGTCCATAAATGGGAAGATGTTGGTGCTGAGGAGCCTCCATGGCCAAAGTGGCAGAGGTGGTTGAGCCAACGTTTTCCAACCAGATCTCCTGGAAATAGCCTGGTGTGCTGAGCCGCTTTGTCACCGCCCCCAGCCAGAGCTCTGCGACTTCCCTCCAGCTCTTGTTGGCTCTTCTTGCCTTTAAAACAGAGCCTAAAGGCCAACTGGGGAGGAAAACACCTGCCTGTGTTCTGTTCTGAAATCCATATTAGCTCAGGAGATCAATGGGCTGATGTCCACGCAGAAGGGATCAAGGGAAGCCATTGATGTGCCAGATGTGTGGTTGGAACATCTGCCGCCTGCGTGGCCGTGTGAGAGCGGAGCGGTTGGAGGTGCTTTGCCCGGGGTTTCTCATCTTTGCTGAGGGAAGCAGGGAGGTGGTGCCTGAAAGGGCTGCGAGTGCTGGTCTCTCAGTGGTAAATCCTTCTTTTTCCTTAGGTAGGACGTGGCTTGAATCCGTAGAGCAGCCAGTGCTGGTATGATAGACTTGTTTGATTGATGGTTTGGGTTTTTTTAATTGCTTAATTAATTTCCTGTTAAGTGAGGAGAGCACAGTTCCCTGTAGGACCCAACTCTGAGCATCACAGCTGTCTGTCCGTGCTGAGCTGGAGCTCCAAACACACACGGCATCGGAGCCTTCACCCAGCAGAAAGCAGGGTGGTGACCTTGCTGCTGGAGCCATCAGTACGGAGAGGATCCACATCCTCCTCTCTGGATGAGCCCCCCGAGCCCTGCACAGAGCAAAGGGATGTTCCTCGGGCTGAGGCTGCGTCACCTCTGGTCCCCTGGCAGGTGACGTGAGGGTCAGGGTCTGACATGGGGACCGATGTCCTTCCAAAAGGCAGGAGGGAAGGAGCACTGGCAAGATCTTGGTGCTTGGACACCCGTGGTCAGTTTGGAGATAGTTCCCGGTTAAGGATGGTGAGGTCCAGAGCTCAGGGCCAGTGTCCTGCTGACCAAGGTGCTGGTGTTCATATTCCTGTCTCCCTTTCCTGTGAGGAAGAGCTTTTCCTTGTGCTCACTGACTGTATCCGAGCGCCTTTCCTGATCCGCCCCCTCTCAGCCCTGGTGCGTGGCTGCTCCTCGGCAGAGTGAGGGCTCAGAGCTGTCCCTGGGGCGGCTCTGGGTGGGGGGCGTTCACGCATCCCTGTGGGACGTGCAGGTGTCTCTGTGTCTCGGGGTTTGGCTGCTGGACAGTTTTCCCTCTGACAGACCAGAATCCCGCGCAAGCCTTGGCTGCTGCCGCCCCGCTGGAACTCCTATCAGCGGATCACCTGCTCCCGCTTGGAAGGGGGAAGTCTTCTCTGGCTCTGTGTCAGCAGCGTCTCAGGCCTGTGAACATGCTGGCAGGCAACCTTCCTCTTTCTCAGGCTGTTGGATCACCAGGGGAGGATCAACCAGATGTCCTCAAAAGCCTGCGTATCCTGTAGCTGACCTGCAGCCAGCGAGGAAAACTTTGCCGCTCTGCTCCGTGTCTGTGGAATCGTTCCCAGGTCTCATAAAGGAGAATTTCAGATCTCTCCATTCCTCCTGTCTCTCCTTGGTCAGCGCTGGGCTTCAGTCTCCTCTGAGGTGCAGGTTAAGGTGGAACCTTATTGCATCCACGTGGAAGAACAGAAAGGTGCTGAGCTGCTCCTGCAGGTACGGCAAGGAAGGTGTTTGGCACTTCAGCTGGTTTTCCATACGGGCTTAAAAAAGGGGATCGGGGCAGCAGGGCTGGGAGAATGTCAGTGATTCAACTAAAGAAACAGTGTATTTTTCCAAGCTCGGCATTTAAGTGGCCATGGATAAGCAGAAATAACATGCAGTATTCATGGTACCTGTCTGCAACAGCTCGGTTGCAGCCCAAGACCAGACATTGAGGTTTTGGGTTCCAGACCATCCTCCTGCTCCAGGATCTTCCTTCGGAAAGAATGTAGCATTCCATGCCAGCAGCTTGTTCTGCCCCAGAGATCCTCCTCCTGCTTTGGGGATGAAGATTTTGATCTCGACCTGCACTTCAACAGCATCTTAATGAGCTTATGGTTCAAAGCTATTTATTATCTGTTATAACAGGCCTTTTATTTCACTGGCAGGCTAATTTGCATGGCTTGTTGTAATTAACACTGTAAAATATTTAAACAAAAGTACAGCTAGAAATTAAATTTACAGGCACTGAATTCAATAGCATTCGAATAAACCTTTGATTTGTTTTTCTCCTTTGGCAAGAAAGTGATTAGCTCAAATTAAATTTAGGAAGGGCCCTCTACTTGGAATGAGTGGTTTAATGAGAAAAAGGCGTCCCAAACTGCTGGAGCAGCTCGGGGGAAAGCCGGGATTTCACTGGCAGGAGGCTGCTGAAGGGAAACTCTGCTGTTTGGGGAGGGAAAGGTGAGTGCCCCGAAAACCTGTGTCATCCACCGTCAGCAGGACGGTGCCTTGGCTTTCCATTTTAACATGCTCTGACACTATTTAGGAGGCACTGAGGGGTTTGTATGGAGTGGGTCAGAGAGAGACTGGTGGAAATGCTCCCTGGGAGTGTCCAAGGTCAGGTTGGACGGGGCTTGGAGCAACCTGGGCTGGTGGAAGATGTCCCTGCCCGTGGCAGGGGGTAGAATGAGATGTTCTTTAAGGTCCCTCATTCAACCCAAACCAGTCTGGGATTATTTTATGATGGTTTGGAAAATCGCCCTGTAGCTGATTCGTCATGAAGGGGGTGGGAATTGCACCATTTCCCCTCCGTTTTCAGGGGCCTGGAGTCAGTGTCCGGGGACAAGGTCGTTCTGGAAAAGCTTTTTTTACAGTAGAAGAGGCTTCAACATGTTCATCCCCAGATGAAGTCATCAAACTCAGGCCATTGCTGCTCTGATTTATGCAGGAAGTGCTACAAAAAAAATCATATTGCGAGAAAATGGTCTCTGGGTGAGGTTTAGATTCTCTTCTATTGTTTTGGATTTTGTTTTTAGTGTTATGGCTGTGATTTGCATAGTTAGAGCTAATTTGTAGTGTCTGGGCCCAAGGCTCAGAGGGGTCCATGTGTTGGTATTTTAGCTGCTGGAGAGATGAGTGGGTGAGTTCGTGTTCCCTGGGGTCAGGGCTGCTGGGATTTATGGCTTGTGGCCTCCTGGGGACTGATCCACTTGGTCTGCAGGAAGTTCTGGTAGTGAAAAAAATAACAAAGTAGGGTGTAGCAGCTTGAGGTTGATGCTCAGCACCCCAAGGGTTTTGTCCAAAACCCCTTCAGTGAGATGTTGCTGTGGAGGGTGTTCCACAATGGACTGGAACTTGAGAAAGCTTAAAAAGTTAAAAAAAGATCTGTCTGAAGGTCTGTAGGATGCAAATGGGTGTAGTGATGGAGGGGATTGGAAACTTCAGGTCTTTGCCACCTCCTGGGCAGTTTGATAACCTTGAAGTGGCTTTTCCTCCTGAAATCCCTCCTGGATCGGGGTGGAAGCCACCAGCAAGGACCTGCTTGTGTAGAGGACACGAAGAAGCTGAGAGTAAGTGAACTGAAAGCTCTGACAGCTCGAGGAACGGTGATGGAAGTCACGTTTTCTCAGGCGGGTCATGCCCAAACTCGACAATTAATTAATCCATTTCTGTCACTGTAGCAGGTAGTTTTCCGTGTTGATTTATTCTCTCTTTTTAAGTATTTTTATTTTTGACTCCATCTCCTCTTGCTCCTCCATCCGCTGGTTGCTTCTCACTGTTTTCAAACTAAGCCTTCAAAAGTTCCAGGATGCTGGAACGCTCATCAGCTGATACAAAATCTGTTTCAAACCCTGCCAGAGGATTCCAGAACCTTTCTTCTTTGGTTTTTTCCGCTCTCTCCAGGCCCTGTGCTATGTAGGCACTGTGTTTATGTGTGTTCTTTCTCCAGAGCCCGCTGGAAAGTCTCTTAGGCAACACGTGACTTCAAGCTGGCGAAAGGCGGCGCGAGCCCACGCGCGGGTTTTGGTTTGAAAGGACTCCTGCCGTGCCAGCCCTGCCTCGTGCGCTGGGAGGTGGGTGATGAGCCCCCCAGTCTGCCCACGGCTGGGGGTGGCTGAGCACTGTCCCGATGCCCTGCCAATTCCCAATCCCTCCTCCCCCCAGAGCTGCCGTGCCTGTCCTGCACGGGGGGCCGTGGCGGCTCAGGCCCCCGCGCCGGCCCGGGGATGCCGATTCCTCCGCGGAACTTACATTTCAATGAGCCTTTTTTCCCTCCTAATCCTAATTTCTTTTCAATTTTCATTTGCTATTCATTATCATAAATTATCTCCTTGCCTCTCTGTTTGATCTCTGCCCCAGCCACTGAATACACTTGAGATGAGCATTGTCCCTCTCCCAGAAGAGAGACAAAGATGACCTCAAGCTATACGAAAGCTCATGGTTTGTGTCTTACGTCTTTTGTTTTATTTTTTTGATTTTTTTGGTTGATTTGCCAGGAGAAATCCAGCCCTTCACTCACTGCAGCTGGGGAGCGTTCGCTGTACAGAAAATAAGAATTAGTTTTGTACACGATGTTTGACTTTGGGATAAACTGGGGAGAAGGCTCGTTTGGCTGCAGCAGCGCCTGCACACGGAGCACTTTGCTGCTTTAGGAGGGGTTTGTCAAGCCCAAACTAGTGAGTTTGAAGCAGGGATAAAGCTTTTTCCCCTCTCTTTTTGTTTGCTTTTTAGTGTAAAGGGCCTTGTGCTGGGGTTTGCAGTTTAAATCTCTCAATCAGCGATTAACAAAAGGAAAGTTGTGAAATTAGTGAAGACGCAGGAGTTTGATAATTGTGCGGTTTCGCTTTCCTTAGCTCAGAATTAGAGGGTTTGGTAACATCATAAGCTGCTCTTACGTGCCAGACTTGGACATTTTTTCTATGAGTGTTCTTTAAGAGCAGATTTTCCGTGTATTTAGTGTCAGTTCCTCTGGCTTCTCTTTCTTTTTTCTTTGGAAGTGACAGGTTTGGAACAACGTTGTTGAAGTTTGGGGGGACTGAGGTGGCATTTTTTGATTCGGGCAATGGAGACTCAGTTTTTGGCTGAGCACCCCTGGTCAGCCCGTGTGCCTGTGTTGAGCACGACCCAGATGGGTCCCTTTTCCCCCAAACCATGGTGTGAGTGTGTGATCCTGGGTCTGCAGCATCAGCTGGAGCCCGTGCTCGGAGCGAGTCTGGGCAGGGACAGGAGGGAAATGGGGAGCAGAGCGGCTCTTCAGGGGATTATTTGTAAAAGCCAACGTTATTCATCACCCACTCCTGAGTGATCGGCCTCAAATCTGTCAGGTTTGTATCGGAGGCTTGGCATGGTGTCCCTGGCAAAGTGGGAAAGTGAAGCCTTGTACTGGGGGATGCGGTTTTATCATCTATTTTTGTGCCAGTTTTTGCGAAGTATTGGTAAAGAGTTTGCTCTTATGTGTATTATATATATTGGGTTTTGTGGATGGGGCTCTTTGGGGAAGAGATGCTGGAATATGGATGAAGCTTTAACTGCAGCAGAGCTGAGGGTCTGTGAGAGGTGCTGAACTTGGAAAGAGGTAGAAGAGCAGCTTCCATCCCTGCCTGTTTGCACTTTCCCCTGCCCAAAGTTACTCAGTTTCTGCTTTTCACATCACAGGATCCCTGAGGCTGGAAAAGCCCTCCCAGCCCACGGAGCCCACCCTGTGCCCGATGCCCACCTTGTCCCCCAGCCCAGAGCACTCAGTGCCACGGCCAGTCCTGCCTTGGGCACCTCCAGGGCTGGGCACTCCAGCCCTCCCTGGGCAGCCCCTGCCAAGACCTGACAGCCGTTCCCAGGAAGAAATTCCTTCTGGTGTCCAACCTGGACCTCCCCTGGTGCAGCTTGAGACTATACTTGAAGTGAAGCACTTCTGAGAGGGTCTTAATGAGCCCTCGTGCCTCTCCTGGCACCGGGGGTGAAGAGCAAGTGCTGTTTGTTGTGGCGCTCTGAGCTGTTGCTGCCTCTGACTGGCTTTTCTACCTAATTCCTGGGCGAGGGAGCGATAAACGCGGAGCACGAGCAGAGCTCCTGGCTGGAGGGATGAGAGCAGCTAATCCACGGAAGCACAGCCCAGCCCTCGCCGGTTCCCGTGGTGGGAGCCGTGCAGAACAGGACGTGTCGGCACCCGGGGCCCGACAAGGAGCCACTCAGGGTGCGGGTGAGGAGGTGCGGCAGGGCCGGAGGGGAAGGCGTCGGGACTTGCTGCTGGAGCTCCTGTCTGCGCTCAAACAGCTGGTTCAGAAATCCCTCCCTCCTCTCCTTTGTTCGTGGAAAACTGCCATTTCTTTTGGCACCCCCGGAGGAAGCAGGTTCGGGAGGTTGGGGGCGCTTGGCACGCTCGGGCGATGGGTTTTCAGCAGAGAGTTGAGTTTTGGGGTCACCCCTTGGGGTGCTGGGCGCATTTCATGTCTCGCAGATGTTCTTTCTGCTTTCCTCTTTATTCCTGGACTCTGAAAGTTGAAAGAGGCCTTGGGTGGCTCCTGCTTTTGAGTGGTGACCTTGCTGCGTAAAGTTGTCTGACTTGGTGCTCTCCCTGAGGAGTGATATCTGTGAGCATCTGGTAACGAGGGGGGATCGTTAGTGTTTCTGGATTTCCCTGGGATCCTTTCCCAGCACTGGTGAAGTGTTCCCCCTTAATCCCAGCCTTAGGTGTGGAGCTGCCATGTGGAGGCAGAGAAAAGCACTTTGACCAAAGCAAAATGGGAAATGGGTTTTTTTGGGGAGCCTGGACTATTCCAGTATTGCCAAGTGTATCTGAATCAGTCCAGTGGGTGCATCTGTTATTTGAGATTGCCTCTGATCCAGAGCAATACGTTCTCCTCCTGCCTCCCTGAGCATGGTTTAATTACTTAAATTTAAAAGTTCAGCCTGGAGGTGAAGGTGCTGCTGGGGGGGAGTGAGAGCTGCTACCAAAATCCCATCATCCAAATGGTGGTGTAATTCCAAAGTAATCCGTTTATAAGGCTGTTTTATTGGTAATTTCTATTCTTCGCTACTTCTAGAAGGTCCCTTACAAGAGGCTGGTTCCTCACACTGCTGTGCTCATTCACTTTCCATCTATCCCTGTGTTTCCCCAGGCTAAGAGTAAAACTCAAGTTGTTTTCTCTGCTTGAAAAGCAAGGGGAGGTCAGAACTGAGCGTGATGTGACCCAGACCAAGCTCTGCCCTCTGCTTTGGGGTGCTGGGTGTCTGATCTCTCTGGGAGTTAAACCACCTGAAGCATTTCTCGGCGTGGGGACCTCGAGCTCTCTGCCCCGGGATTCCCACCATCCCTGTCTCCACGTGGATCCTCAGTCATTTGCTTTTTCTCCTTGCAGTGTTACAAATTTCTGCTGCCCTGGATTTTATTTGTGGCTTTTTCAGGCTTAGCAGGTAATGGTTATAAATGGAAATTTGACTGTGCCACGTGGTTTCTGGCTGCAGTAAATTCGTTCCCTGCGGGCTCGGGACGTATCCCATGTGTTTTCTCCAGTGCAAATGGTTGTTTAAAACATCCATCTGCTTTATCTGCTGTTGTGTTTACAGTTGCCCTTTGTAGTTCCCGGCAGCATCTCCTCTCCTCTGCTTTTGTTTATTTAAGGTTATGGTAAAATATCCCTCTCATCTGGGGCTCTGTGGGAGCCTTTCCCAGCCTGGCTGATCCCAGGGGTCAGGGCAATAAATCATGACACCAGGATCACCCTGAGAGCCCCGGGGGGATCCTGGCACTGGTGGTTCCAGCTGGTCCTGATGCTGTTGCTCCTCAGAAATGGGATTTTAGCCAGATCCTGCCCTTGACCTTCCAGGGCCCTGCAGGCAACAGGGCTGATCATTATCAAAACATGAAGGGTTTAATCTACTCAATGTGTAGCAAAAGCTGACCAGTGGAATAAGCTTTGTTGGGGTATTGAATTGTGTGATGTCCCTGGTTGTTTGTCTGTCCAGGATGATTTAGGAAACCAGTTTCAGCTTTAGAAGGAAAAAAAAAAAAGAAAAAAAGAAAACAACAAACAAACCCAAACCAAACTGTCTGAAAAATCCTATGAGGATATATTTGATACTTTTTCCTGGCAAAAGCTAAACATTTTCCATCCCTCTTCAGTTTCAGGCCTTCTGAAGGTTTCCGAGTGCTCCTTCAGCACGTGGTGCCGCCTGCCCGTGTCCGTGCGGAGCCGCAGGGTGCACACGGGGGCTGCCCCGGGCACCCCCGGGGCTCCACGGCCTTGCGAGCTCTCCTCGGGTTTTGTGTCCCCATCACGGGCAAAATGTGACCCAGGGAGACATTTGGAGAAGTTGCAAAATTCTGTCTGTAAACAGCGTTTTATTTTTTTTCTAACACTGAGCCCCAAGCGATGTCACTGCTCATCTCACACAGAAAAGCGGGAAAATGCTCCCTGGCTGCAGGAGGGGGTTGTTTTCCTAATTTTCCTCCAGGACAGCGGTGCTTCCTGTTACGGGGAGTGTGTGGAGTGCCTGGCTGAGACCCCCATGTGCCACCCAAGGTGTGTGTTGGAGTTCTGTGGGACACTGGAGAGGGACTTCAGACAAGGGTTTGCAGTGCCAGGGAAGGGGGCAGTGGCTTCCCAGTGCCAGAGGGCAGGGTGAGATGGGATATTGGGAAGAAATTCCTCCCTGGGAGGGTGGGCAGGCCCTGGCACAGGGTGCCCAGAGAAGCTGTGGCTGCCCCTGGATCCCTGGGAGTGTCCCAGGCCAGGTTGGGCAGGGCTTGGAGAAACCCGGACTGGTGGCAGGTGTCCCTGGCCATGGCAGGGGGTGGAGTGAGATGGGCTTTAAGGTCCCTTCCAACCCAAACCATTCCATGATTCTCTGATGGCAAATTCCCTGCTCTCTGCTGCTGGAATTGTCTCCTTTTCAGTACCAAAAGTTGGGTCAAAACCTTCTTGGCAACACCAGTAGTCCGAGCCACCTCAGTCCTGATTTTAGGAATGGGGCTTGGGCAGAGCTGTGTAGAAATTTTTTTCCTGACTCCTTTTTTTTTAACCTTCCAGACTTTTTAGTCTCCCAGTGCCTCAGTTTGTCCATACAATGGAGAAGCAGCTGCTGCAGAGGCACAGGCTTTATCCGCCAGCTTAAAATACTGCTTTAAATACTTGAACTCCTCTCGGCGAGCCAGTCAAACCGTACAAAAGCTTTTTCTTTGGGTGTCACAAAGTCAGAGCACGTGAGGAGGGAGCTGAGCGGGCGCTGCTCTCGCACCAGCCGGGGCAGCTGTGCCGCAGCTGGGCCGGCTCTGGGATGGGAACATCTGGCCGGTGTGGCGGCCCGCGGTGGGAGCTGCTGTGCCGGCTGCTCCTCTCGCAGCCTCCGCCGCCGTTTGAAGACGAGCGCTGCGTTCGGCACTTCAAAGCCCGCGGCGGAAAGGCCTGGCTCGCACAAACTGCCCCCGCCGCCCCCTGCGCTGGTGCTGCCCTGCGGCCCTGGCGCGCAGCGGGCGCCGGGTGCTGCGGCCGGGGCTTGGGGCTGGAAACATCTTGGGACGCCTTTGCTCGGCTCCTCCGTGCCCTCGGCAGCGCCGGCAGGTCCTGCCGGCGGGCTCAGGCCGGGGGGCTTCGTGTGCCTTGAGAGCGGCGCTGCCGCCACGTGGGGAGGGAGCCGGCGACGCCGCTCCCGTCGGGAGCCCTGCGGTCCTTGCAGCCGCAAGCGGAGCCGGGTTTGGCGGCCCCGGAGCTCAGCCTGGAGACGGCCGGGGACGTGCACGACCGACCGTGAGATAGCGGCCACGTTCCTGAATCCATCCCAGCTCTTTTCCCCTAGTTTCTGTTTCTACAGCACATCCTGGTGTTCCTTGCGCGCATCGTCTGTCGAGGCTTAGGATGCCGCTGTTCCCCTGCGCACGGAGGGGTGGCTCGGGAGGTCCCTGGGCAGAGCCAGCAGGGATCCCGTGGGCTCCTCTGCTCCCTCGGCTGCCCAGGTAACCCCGAGCACGTCCAGGAGGGTGAGGGGGTGGCACAGCTGCCAGGTGGGGCCAGGCTGCCATAGGCTTTGCTTCCGGAAGGATCCGTATGGGAAGTGCTGTGGGTGCTGTTTCCCCCTGGGCTGTGGGAGCTGCTCCTGGATCCACAGGATTACCCTGCAGCCAGGAGGGCACTAAACGGCAGCATAATTTGGGTGGTTTTCACAATCAGATGGTAAAACACTGGCACAGGGTGCCCAGAGAAGCTGTGGCTGCCCCTGGATCCCTGGAAGTGTCCAAGGTCAGGTTGGACGGGGCTTGGAGCACCCTGGGCTGGTGGAAGGTGTCCCTGCCCATGGCAGGGGGTAGAACTGGATGAGCTTTAGGGTCCTTCCGACCCAAACCATTCCATGATCCTATCATTCTGGTGTTTGGCAGGCACTGCATTTATCTGGAGGCAGCTTTGCCAGTGCCAGGTGCGGAGCAGCCCCTCAGTGCTCCCTGGATCCAGGGCTCGGGGGGATGTCCCCTCCTGCCCCCATTGCCCTGCTGTGTCCCCTTGGCTCCCCAGGAGCCCCTCTGGGATCCCGGGCTGGGCAGTTCCCACACGGAGGGACCATCCCTGGCACACCAGGGCACCAGACCCAGCCCTGCCCTGCGGGGACTCCTTCCCATGCTGGGCCCCACAAGGAAACAGGCACTTGCAGAGCTGCTAATCCCATCTGCATGAGGTCACGGGCTCCCTGATGGTAATTGCAGTGGATCTGATTAATTAGGCAACAAAGCATAATTGATTTGAGCAGATTAATTGTTCAGAATTAAGCGGACAGCCGCCGTCCCCCCCCACGATTCCACAAGTTCTTGCA
Source organism: Sclerurus mexicanus (assembly GCA_013396755.1). Classification (NCBI taxonomy): domain Eukaryota; kingdom Metazoa; phylum Chordata; class Aves; order Passeriformes; family Furnariidae; genus Sclerurus; species Sclerurus mexicanus. The sequence continues at coordinate 63,921 of VWZF01005173.1, read as the reverse complement.
GGAATAGGAATCCCCGTTAAAATCTGCATCCTCCCAGTGCAGGGGGGGTAATCATTTGATTATGTCCCATTGCTGGGGTGGGCTGTTTGTCGTTGTATTGGATGTGATATTCCATGGGTGCGTTATTTCATAGGGGTTCCATTTACAGCAGACTTGTTTTCACTTTAATGGCAGCGCAGTTTGATTTGGCTACTTGATTCCCTCCTCCTGTTTCCTCCCCTTCCGTCTTTCTCCTTCCAATAAAATGTCATAAAAATTAATCATAGCTGAAGGCCAAATTTAACGTCCAGATTGAGAAAACAGGATTTTAAAGCCCTTGTGCTGAAAGGAAAACCACATTCAGACAGGAAGTCTTGGGTTTGTTACGGAGCAAGAAAAAATGTTTATAAAACTTCATCATAGAACTGTGGAATCGCAGGATGAGTTGGGTTGCATGGACCTTAAAGCTCATCCAGTTCCACCCTCTTGCCATGGGCAGGGACACCTTTCACTAGACCAGGGTGCTCCAAGGCCGGTGCAACCTCGGACACCCTCATGATGCCTTGGACACCTTATTTATCTGAACAGCAAAAAGGCTTCAAAATTATGAAGGTTTTTAAAGATTTCCCACTCCTAGGGTAGGAGTGGATGTCTGACAGGCAAGGGCAGCGTGAAGTTCAGCAGTTCCAGTGTGTGATAGATTTTGTCCTCCAACTTTCTCCCACAGGGATCGTCTCAGTGAGTGAATCCAAACCAGTTCTTTGCTGCAACAGATCCCACCTCCAGCAACGGGTTTGTGTAGAACATAGATAAAAGGAGAAATACCAGAGAGCTGAAAAATGGCTAAAGAGCCCTGAAGCCCTTTGCTGGAGCAGCACCTAATGGGGGGAATGGTTTTTTAGGGGGTTGTGGCCTTGAGAAGGGTTGTGCTTTTGACCTCGTGCTGTCCTGGATGTACTGGAGAAGATCCAGGTCGTGGAAAGTAAGAGCAAAGGTGCAGATGGAGAAAGCAGAAGGAAAAGATATGTTTGCTATTGGGTGGCTGATAGTTGGGTTTCCCCAAAGCAAGTGTGTGCTCTACTGTATAGAAGTGCCCGTATTTGATAATATAAATGCTAAAATAAGGAAAGAATTGCTGTTGGTATGCAGGAGGAGAAACCGTGACCTCCATATGGAGGGGGACACAGCCCAGCTGCCTGAAAATGGGCCTGAAAAGGACTACAAGGGCTAATTAAAATGTGAAAAACTGCGAATTCCTGCTAATAGACAGCAGATCCTGCCTGGCACTGTTTCACAGCTAAATTTGATTTCCTTGGGAGGCAAAAGGAACTGATTTAAGGTCCTTACCTTGCGCTGACATTGATACTTTTCGGTGTTTTAAGCAGCGTGTTCCCAGTGAGGGGCTCTGTTCCCGCAGATCTGCCGGGCCAGACCCGGCGTCTGCAGCAGGGATCTCTTACTCCTGCTACCACTAAAGAATTTACTACAGGTGTCTTCAGATGCAGCGTTAAACTCAGCTTTGACCTCGCTCTCCTCACATCTGGGTTGTGTTTCAGCTTTCCCTTCAGAGCCAACAGGTGGAAGGAGTGGGGAGCCCCAGCCGCGCTGTGGTCGTGTCCATCCCGGGGGCATCCTGTCCCCAGCCACGGTCCCTGTGACACATGAAAAGGAGGAAGGGAGAGGGCAGGTTTAGGGAGGGATTGGTTCCGAAGGGAAGTTGCCAAGGTGTGTTGTCCCCTCCAATGGCAGTGAATTCCCCGTGTCCGTCACTGCGGAATGAGGCTTGGACTGAGGGCTGCCAATTGGATTTAGTTTTCTGTGCTGCAAAATACAGTGGCTTTCCTGAGTAATGAAGTTAAAATGCCAATAAAAGCTTAGGAAAATAGGCTGCCTTCTCTTTCATTGTTCTCCAGTGGTTGTCACCACAGTCCCTGGAAGACCTGGCCTTCTCCAAGTGAGGATTGTGCAGTCCTTGTGCAGGGCCCTTTCAGCCCAAGGACAGAGCTGCTCAGCAGGTTGAGAGCACCTCAAACCCCTTTCGTAGGAGTGCTGGTGGCACGTTAAGGACTGTGGACGTGCTGGGATGGGAGTTCCTGCCTGCTGGCAGGAGCTGATGCAGTGCCCCTGCTCCACCTCCGTGTGCGAGGAGGTGAACCGTCTACCAAGGTCATTTCTGTTTTCTAGTGGCCAAATACTCCCTTGACCTCCTTGGCTGTCACCTGTTGTGAAGTTTCTCATGAGTGTTGGGACAGAGGTGGCTCCTGCCTGGAGCCTTTGATCAGTCCCTCTTCCCACCTGGATAAGCTCCTTAGTGTCACTAGTGCTTGTCTTCTCTAGATTATAGAATGGCTTTGGGTGGAAGAAGCTTTTGAAGATCCCCAGTGGGTCTGAAAGCCTCAGAGAGGATCCTTTTGTGCACATGGGAGCAAGGGGGAGCTGTGGTGGGTTCACATCCGCTCCAGGCTGATGGTTTGTGCCCCTGGGACATCAGGCTTCAGGGTGGACAGGGACAGAGCAGGGACGTGGCCGGTGTTGGGAGGGCAGATGAGAGAGATGGAGCAAGAGGGCACAGAAGAGTTCTGGGCATCTTGGCATCGAGGATCGTATTTGAGCCTCGTGCAGGGAAGAGCTGGTGGAGGGGGGTGTTGTGGTGTGTAAGCTGCTCCAGAGCCCTGGGAAGGGTGCACACAGCCCGGCTGGGAACACCAGCTTGGGGGGGGGCAGATGGGGGAGTGGAGAATGTGTCATCTCTGCTCGCTCCATCACACCCTCTGCTCCTCTCCCCCGTGGTATTTATCACGTTCCACAAGCTCTGCACTCGGGGCTGTGGCTTGTCCTGCAGACAAGACATGGTGTCAAAGTTTTGCCATGTTGAAATGGGAATTGTGTACTCTTTCACTCCTTGCATTTTTATGAGGAGCAAGGAATGATGACAAAAGCAAGACTTAAAATATGTTGAATGGGGTTTCTTTTCATAAAAGCAAAGCTACTCCCCGAGCTTCTTTCTGGTCTGCTTGAAAATAAATTATCTACTTGATTATTTTTTTTTGCACCACGTGTTACCAGAGGCGAATTTCTGGAGGACAATGGGGCTGATATTCAAGTAGCTGCTACTCTGAACCACAACCTCCGATGGCTGAACTTCAGAGCACCAGAAAAACAACAGTATTGCTTGCAAAGAATGCAGCTGCAGAGCCTGGCCTGGCTGTCAGGCTTCTCACAGTAGTGATCTCCCAAACTGCAAACGAAGAGGGAATTTGGCTTTGACAATACCCTTAAACAATCGTGCAAGGGGATGATTTCATGCTTTTCTTCTTGGGCGCTTTAAGACATTGAGCTGTAGCAGAGTGTGGGTTTCTTGATGAGATCTAAAGCCTGCTGGACTTGTTTTCTCAGGAGGAGTTGGAAGCCACTGGATGCAGAGGATCTTTGGGAGTGTTGTTAGTGATAAAGATGCTCTGAAAGAACACACTTTTCACCAAAAAGTGCACCTGCAGGTTTGAGTGTTTTTCCCAGTTCTGCAGGAGGAAGACACTTGTTCTTTCTACCAACTTGGCTTTGCTTAAGGAAAAAATCCACCTTTTGTACGTAGTTGCATAGGCAGGGTTATATTTTTCCACTTCTCTTATTTTCAAGGTGTTTGACTGTTGGAAATACATTTCCTTGGTGTCCTGTGGCTCTTCAAGGGACTTTTGACAAGGGCTTGTAGTGATAGGACAAGGAGGAGTGGTTTTGAGCTTAAGGGGGGTACAGTAAGGTGAGATATTGGGTAGAAATTGTCCCCATGAGGGTGGGCAGGCCCTGGCACAGGGTGCCCAGAGAAGCCGTGGCTGCCCCTGGATCCCTGGAAGTGTCCAAGGCCAGGCTGGATGGGGCTTGGAGCAACCTGGGCTGGTGGAAAGTGTCCCTGCCCGTGGCAGGGGGTGGCACTGGATGAGCTCTAAGTTCCCTTCCAACCCAAACCATTCCATGACTCCCCGATTCATTCCTATGAAGTGTTTCTGAGGGATGTGCATTATTTAAGGCCTTTGTAGAGTGATGCACTAAAATATGCAAATTTAATGGTTTCTGCAGTGCCCATGCATTGGTTTTCTTATTGCATGTGGCTTGTGTGTCCAGCCATAACTCTGGGGTACATCTGGGGTTGCCAGCCTCAAGAAAGCTTCCTATCTTATGGTAACTTAAAACAATTACATATATAAACATACATCTATCTATATAAACCCCCTACATTTCTTCATTCTTAGTCGTGTAGGGTGTGGAATGTCCATCCTCATAAGGAGTTTCTGAGTGACTACAGGCCCCAGTATTTTGGGAGTTCCCACAGTGCTCCCTTGACACCCATCCTAGAGCAGCTTTGTCCCGTGTTCCCAGTGCAAGCTCTGCAGGGAAAACGAGCTCTGTTGTGTATGTGCCTTTGTTTTGCTTTACTTTGCTGAGAGAAACCGAGGTAGAACCGATTCCCTCGGTGGGACTTGCCCGTGCCATTGTTTCCCAGGTTATTTTGAGGTCTGGCTTCCCCTGGGATTTTTCCTCTCTTGGCTTTTTGACCTTTTGACATCCTATAGTGATTCTCCTGATTAAAATGACCAAGTTGTAATGGCTTTACACAGTGTTTCTAAAATTGAAGGTAATTTGAGGCTTTAGGTTGGGAGAGGAGGGAAAGGAGGGTTGTTCAGGGTTTTCTGTTGCTGTGGTGGAGCTGTGCAGGGAAAATACCCGCTCCCAAAAGAGAAGTTGTGTGTGCTGGGCTCCTACAAAATACTCTGGCTCTGCAAGTGCAGAGGCTGAGAGAATCAGTTCTCCGTGACTTTGAGGATGAGGAGTTTGAGTGACATCATGGTCTAGGTGATAATTCCTTTTAGAGCTCCCCAGAGGGGATGGTGCCACAGTGCCATGAGTTGCAGAGTGATGCAGAGGCTTGGGTGGGAAGGGACTTTAAATCCCATCCAGTGCCACCCCCTGCCATGGGCAGGGACACCTTCCACCAGCCCAGGCTGCTCCAAGCCCCATCCAACCTGGCCTGGGACACTCCCAGGGATCCAGGGGCAGCCACAGCTTCTCTGGGTGCCCTGTGCCAGGGCCTGCCCACCCTCCCCGGGAGGAGTTTCTGCCCAAGGTATTATTGGTATCTCGCGGGTGGTGATGGAAAAAGCAGTGCTGCCCTCCTGAGCGGTGCCAGCCGGACACAGGCGGGTGTTCCTGGCTGTGCCAGCAGCCCCAGCATCCCCCACGTCCCCCTGCACAGCCCCAGAACAAGGGAGCCCTTGAGTCATCCCAGAGAGCCCTGACCTTCCCCAGTGCGGGAGCTCTGTCTGGGCTTGGGGGGCTGCAAGAGCCTTCCTTACCCTTTGCCCTGTCCCTGACCCCCACAGTGATCCTGAGCACTCCCTGCCTGCCTGCCCGGACCTCTGAGCCCCTCTGAGCCACGCACTGAAGGTTAAATGCCAATATTTGCGTAATTAAAAGCCCTGTGGAATTATTCCCTAGGACAGACCCCTCCCTCTGCTCACACCAGTTGTGTCCATTCCCAGGCGCTGGTGTGTCACTTCTTCAGGAAAACAGGGTTTGTGGGAGTTGTCTCAAGGCAGCAGCTGGTGCAGTCACAATGTCACAGTAAAAAACGCCGGGTTTGTTGGTTTATTTTCTAAGTAAAAAGGTGTATTTCTGTCATTCACCCTCACTGTCATTTCTCTTTCTGACTCAGTCCTATTAGAAATACCGAGTTTAATGGGCAGATTACTTTTAGCCAATATTTAGTGTTTTTCTGAGTGAAAAGTGACACCAGAATAAAACCTGGTTGAGAGCAGAGCAGCAGAGCTGGGGTTGTACAGCCTGGAGGAGCAGCCTGGTCCTGGGAGGAGCCCTGGTTGCTTTCACACCACTGGGGTTGTGCCACTACAAAGTCTTCTCAGGATGAAAAACGTCAGGTTTAGGTGTCGCTCTGGGAGCAGCTCATTGTCACTTGGCCAGATCCACGGGGTTTGGGGGCAGGAAGCTGCACGACCCAATGGTCTGGTTCTCCACCACTTTCAGTGCCTCTATTTTATCCTGGTTGGTAAAGCTCCAGTAGGGGATCCCAGCAATAACAGCATTTCACTGACATTTTAACCTGAATTATAATGCAATGTATCCCTTCAATTAGTTCTGCAGTGTTTCAACTTGAGTTAAGTAAGTGGTTTAAAGAAAAATTCCCTTTCTGCTCATCCCTTGCCCTGCTCTGCTGGGCCAGGGAAGGTGCTGCTGGTGCTTACAGCAGCCTCCTGCTCCAGTGCCTGGGGCAGCGCAGTGGGATGTGGGGGGTTTGGGAAGGTGGGCACAGGGAGCTGTGCCCCTTGTTGTCACTGCTTACTCCTTGTTGTAAATTGAGCCTTCGGTTCTCCATCCAGCCTGCGATTGTCCCTCCTTAGGTAGGCAAGTTTTACTTTTTGGGGATGTTTAAAGGTCTAGTGGTGCACGTGGTGAGGCTTTGGGGGGCTGATCCCACAGCATCCCACAGCATTCCAGGGTCCTTCCCGCCACAACATCATTGCAGTGACAAAAAGCCAGGAATTTGGCAGGCAAAATGGACAGAGGGAAACAGCAACACCTTGGGAACCTGAGAAAGGCTTTGGGGGTTTCTTTGTGGGAAACCAAAGGGTTTCCAAACACATCCCGTTGATGGGTCTGCACTGGACCTTGTTGGAGTAATGCAGGTGTGAAATCCGAATGAAGCAGGACTGGGATGCTCTGAGGTTGGAAGGAGGGCGTGTGCATGGGAAGCAACTTGGGAATGCCTGGAGAGGGGAGGTGAGAGCCCCGGGGCTTGTCAGAGCACAGCAGCCTTTACTGATTATTGCTGTTGACAGGGACTTTTATGGGCTTAGGCAGCAATTCAGTGGAGGTGTTTATTCCTCTCTGCTCATTCAAAGACGCTTTTGATGCCACAGGTTTTGTTCTCAGAACAACAATGTGCTTCATAACCTTCGGGGCTGCTTTTTGAAGCCTCTTGGTTCTTGCCATGGGCTGTGCTTGGGTGTTCTGTGTATTTATGGCTCAACTGTGATGGCATTTCTTCAGCATCGAAAGCCTCGCCCTGGTCAGAGCAGCCCTGGCTGCTGGTGGATGCAGAAACACACAGAAGGTGTCTGGTCCCTAATAAATCTTTGAATTCCTTAATTTATGAAGTGGGAGTAGCTGGGGAAAATGCCCCCGGTGATGAGCTGCCATGCCCAGGGGTAGCTGGGAGACTGGTTTCTTAGCCCAAGTCCCAGTTTCTGGGTCAGGATGTTGATTTAAAAACTGTTAAAGAGTTTGGAAGGCAGCGGCAATTTTTTCCTGAATAAGAGGTCACTACATAAAATTTTGGCCTCTTGGCAAAGCTTGTGTTATAAATGTCATTGCTCTAGGTTTAAAGTGTTAATTTATGTGGTATATTGGGTTGGATTTAAAGGTCCCTGAAGACCTTTGAATCTCAGTAGCTAATAAGGCTTGCAGAGGAGAGCTTGAAAGAGGAAAAGCTTGCTGGCAGTGAGTGACGCTGGTGAAAGAGCTCCAGGATTGAGCAAGTTTTGCAGAGAATAGTTAGAAATGATCGTGTCGGCCTTTGGGGCCTTTGATTATTTCCAGCTATAGATCTCCCTGTGTCCCTGTCCTGCGGTCCCCCTGTTCCTGGGGGAAGGATTCCCCCTGCTGAAATCCCTCAGGTTGAGTTTTCCCAAGTCTTAGACCACTTCCAAGGGGACACACCCCTCGGGATGAGCTGAGCATCCCTGAGGGTCCCTCCCACACCTCCCTTGGCTCTCCTGCTCTCTCCCTGGTGGAAAGGCTTTGGTGTTCAGGCTCCAATCTCTCAGCTTGGCTAAACCAGCCTTTCAAAGATGCTTAAACTTGTCCTTCCTCTTCCAGCTGGCCTTGCTGAACTTCTTTCACCCCGAGGAAAAGCTGCACGTTGGAGAAGAAGGGAGACGTGTCCGCCGAAATAAAAGGAGTAAAGGCAGCGAAGGGCCCGACGGTGAGTCCTGCTCAGCTTCTCTCTGATTTTGGTTCCCTTCCAGATGAAGAATTCCAGGAGTTCTGATTCCTGCAACTGTAGGTCAGGTGATTTTGTGTGAATTAATGCTGCTTAGGAGTTCCATCCTTGACTTCTCTGACAGTGAGCTCTGTGCTCGTTTAAGGCTGTAATTTGTACTTTTATGCCTGTATTTGTTGTTCTGCACACCTGTCTCTGCTTAAAATCATCAAGGAGCTATTCATAATCCAACAAACAGCTGGGAACATCTGGATCATGAAATGATAACTGCTCTAAGGGGGTTTTGCGGTGCTGTGGAGTCTCAGGTGGCTTCAAAGCCCATGTAAAGGGAAGTCAGAGTTGTACAGAGCTTGGGTTAGAAGAGTGGAAAGGTACCTGATTTCAGTACAAGGTATTTAATTTCCAGTCCTGCCTTTCTACGATTGCCATGACTCTAAGACGTGAGCATTTCCTCCTGGAAGAGGTCCCATGCTTCCCAACCACAGGAAAGCACAGGAGCCCTTGGATATGGAGAGGAGAAAGGACTGGATGCCAGGGGTGGAAGGGGGTGGCAGGGACAGTGGGGCAGGGAATGACGGAGCAGTGGTCTGTGTGTGGCCGTGTTATAAACCTCTCACCTATCGTTAGTTTCTCTGTCCATGAGTTTCCCATCTCCCCTGAAACCTTCACAATTTCACAGTGGAAAAGCATTTCCCTGTGGCTCTGCTCCAAGAAAGAGCTTGATGAAACTCCCTGGATTCCTCTTGCCTGGGACGCTGACAAGGATGATGCATTTGGTACAGACTCCCTGAGTGATTCCAGCTCGGTGTGGTCCGTCATCTCCGGGGCCGGTGTCGCTCTGGTGCTCAGATGGCTCAGGCAGCATCCGAGTCCTTTTCCACCGACTCCTTGAAATCTATCCCAGTGTCTCCACCAGTCGCTGGTGTCGGTAGCAAGTTCCCACTGGATGGGAGCAGTGTTGATGGAGGGCTGCTGGCAGATGTTGGGAGGGCTCAGCCTCATCCCTCAGGCTGCCTTTGCACTGCCAGATGTGCAGAGAAACGCTGCAGGGGAGAGGGAGATGCTGAAAGTTGGTGTCTAACGAGGGCTCTGCTCCTCATCCTTGTGCCTGCTTGGAGGCGTGTCGTCCTTTTATGACTGGCATTCCTTCCCCAGATTTCCTTTAGGCTCCCTGGATGCTCAGAGTTGAGTCACTCCAGAAAGGCAGAGCCACTTCCACCATTTACCTAGTCCAGGGAAGGGGACGGGGCTGGAGCAGCAGGAGCGGCTGAGGGAGCTGGGGGGGCTCAGCCTGGAGAAAAGGAGGCTCAGGGGGGACCTTCTGGCTCTGCAGCTCCCTGACAGGAGGGGAGAGCCAGGGCGGGCTCTGCTCCCAGGGAACAGGGACAGGAGGAGAGGAAACGGCCTCAGGTGGGACAGCAGGAGGAATTTGTGCCTGGAAAGGGTGGTCAGGCCTTGGCAGGGGCTGCCCAGGGAGGGTTGGATGCCCAGCCCTGGAGGTGCCCAAGGCAGGACTGGCCGTGGCACTCAGAGCTCTGGGCTGGGGGACAAGGCGTGCACCGGGCACAGGGTGGGCTCCGTGGGCTGGGAGGGCTTTTCCAGCCTCAGGGATCCTGTGATTCTTACTCAGGTCTTCTTGTAAATTAGGGATTTTGACCCCATAGCTGATGGAGATGAGAAAGCTGCCAGAGGGACAGGTCATGTTCCTCATGGCTTTGACAAGCGGTTGCCTCGTGTTTGGCCATGCTGGTTTTATTGGGTAGAGCTGCATTTAACAAGTGAGAGCTGCCAGGGCAGGGACTGACCTTGTACCAACCATAAAGTCAATAAACGAACAGAGCCCATCCTTGGGGAACTTGTGCTGTTTGTTTTAGACCTGCGTGAAGGAATCTCGGTGTCGGAGCAGGGCAATGAATCATTGCACTTTATAAACAAAGTCGTGTCAGGGCCCTGATTACACTGTTTTCTTCGTGAGTTTTGCAAAGGGAAAGTTGATCAGATCTTTGATCTCCAAAGAGCCTCCAGAAGATAAAAGTGGATGAACTATAAATTCCCAGAAGGAAGGAGATGTGCTTTCCACTTGAGGCCTCGCTAATACTTGTCTGGAATTAATTTGATGAACTTTCAAGTCCTTTCACACATGCAGTGAAAGACCAAAGTGATCCAAGTGTGCAAGCCGTGTTTGGAGGGAGGCTGCTCCATCCCCTTCCCGTCCTGCTCCTCTTGGTACCCACAGTGGGCTGGCTTTGATGAGTTATGAACATCAGAAATAACCTGGTTTTCTCTCCTAAGAGCTTTTTCTTTAGGAAATTTGTTGTCCAGTCTTTTGCTATGAAAATAAGGAGGGGTTGGGACAGGACAGGGCTGGTTCCATGCGGCCGGGGAGGAGGGCGATGGCCATGGCTGTGCCCAGAGCACGGAGCCACAGGGATGGGACGTGGGAGGCCACGAGCAGCAAAGCTGCTTTGGTGCCTCCTTGTTCAAAGAAACCCAAGAAAAGTCGTGTGTGAGAGTCAAAGCCATCAGCTGGATCCTGTCGCTCTCAAACGTGACTGCAGCGTTCCAGGGGCTCCTCCTCTGAGGACTCTGCTTTCAGCCCTCTGACCTGCCTGACATGGTTTATGATGGTGTTTGCTTCGCTTTGGTTTGTGTCCCCCCACACGCAGTGCCCTGGAGCCAGTTAGAGCAGCCGGGGTCGTGTCCTGGCCGAGGTGCCAGCCTGGCTCCCCCTCTGCTGTCCGTCTGTCCAGTCGTGGCACACCCTGTGGGATTACTGGGAGCTGATGCCTGTCCCAGTCCTGACATCCTCATCTTTAAGCCACTTTCCTGTCCTTGCCACCAAACCCAACCTTTGCCCAGCTTTCAAAACTGCCACCAGTTTTTCCTGCTTCTCAAGGACCAGGATTGTCCCTTTTACCCTCTATTTTTACTGTGCTTTTTCTCTCTGTGTTCCCAACCCCACCTGTCCCTTAATTTCCTTCAGTTCCCCAAAACCTGACCCTCTCCAATGCCTCTTCTTCATTTCCCCCTCTCCCCCTCCTTCCCTTTTGCCCTGGTGTATTTATGCTGCTGTGGAACCGCTGTTGCTCCCAGATGAACAAATCATTCCGAAGCTGCTAATTAGCAACAGTTGTGCTAAAAGGAACCATCAAGAATGTTAAATTAGTCCACTTTTAAATAAACTGGGTATGAAATGTTAGATCTCAACTCCCAGAGTGCCAGTAAAAATGCTGCTGGCTCTTTGCTAACAAAGCCAAAATCTGGGAGTCGCATGGTTGTAACTACAGAGACAATTCCGTGCTCTTGAGGTTATAAATAATGACAGAGCATTTACAAAGCAGATGTCAATAGGACTCTTTAAAAAACATTGTTTTAAACAAATAAAATAGTTTCTTTTTCTCCTACTTTCATCTCTGTTCCCAGTTAGATCCCTGCCGGGCTGCTTTCCTGGTTTCTGGGTTTTTTGCTTTTTGGAATTGGGGTTGTTGGTTTTGGGTTTTTTTCCCCCTTCCTAGATTTTTGCATACTGAGCTTGGTGAGAAACATCAGGGATTGTTATCCAGGCTTTGATTCAGAGCAGGGCAGCTGGGAAGAGCCTGAGCAGATGGCTGTCCTTAAGCTGACAACAGTTTGGTTCCTACTACTTTGGCAGTTCTTCCTGCCGAGGAAAGTCCTGGAGGAGAACTCGAGGGCTTCAGCTCTGCAAAAGGCTTGTGGCTGAGAGGAAAATTGAATTCTGAGGCAGGAGAAGCTCCTCCCAATCCCTGCTTCTACCTGGGCCTTTGGAAGTGACGTACCAGCTACCTGGGTCCAGAGTTTCATCCTCTTAGGATTTGCATGGTGGTTTTAGAATGATTTTAGGGTGGATTTGGGATGATCATAGGGTGGTTTTAAGATGAGTTTAGGATGGTCTTACGTGGTTTTAGGATGGATCTAGGATGTTTTTAGAATGCTTTTAGAGTCGTCTTAGGATGGTTTTTGCATGGTTTAGCAGGTAGCTGGTGCTACAGCCTGGCTTTTAGGGTGATTTTTGAATGGGTTTAGGATGGCTTAGCAGGTAGCTTGTGCCAGAGCCTGGCTTTTAGGGTGATTTTAGGCTGGGTTTTGGATAGGTTTAGGATGGTTTAGCAGGTAGCTGATGCCAGTCTGGATTTTAGGGAGGTTTTTGGATGTTTTTTTGGATGGTTTGGCAGGTAGGTGATGCCAGCCTGGCTGGGGGTGTCTGGCTCCTGCCGGACAGCCCCGACCCTGCAGGTGCCATGTCCCAGCCATCCCCATCCCCAGCCCGGCAGCACTGACCACACAACAGGACTTTTTTCTCCCTTTTTTTTCGGATATCCAGATCACAATAGCGACTTTTCCTGCCGGCTTCCTCTCCTGTGGAAAGGGCAGGTTTGTCCCTCTGCCTCCAGAACAATCGGTGCCTTTGTGTCGGCCGGGTGCAATTCCCAGAGCGCCGGCATTCCCAGAAACGCAGATGGATGCAGGACGATAGAGCCTCATTGTGCTCCGAAACCATGGTGATGAGCACGCAGTAAATACAGAACGTTTCCTGGATACTGGAGCACAGGAGACGCTCCCAAAAGGAAAGGCTCACCACGCAGTGCTCGTTCCTACTGATCTCCCCAGGACTTCTCGGGGATTTCCCCCTAAATGGGAGAAAGGGGGAATTATGACGATGTTTGAATCTTTGGGGACAATCTTCATCCCTTTCCTGGGGCACTGCTGTCAGTATTTGTTAATGCTGTGGTAAAATTAAGCCTGCAGTTTATTTACAGGTCCTTATCTACAAGTTATTCCCAGGTTTCTGGTGACAGGGATCTGTGTGAGTTCTTGCACCTTAAATCCCAGAGTGATGTTTAGGCGCTGGTTCCAGCTCTGTGACAGCACTGGCACAGGTTGCCCCTGGATCCCTGGAAGTGTCCCAGGCCAGGTTGGACGGGGTTTGGAGCGACCTGGGCTGGTGGAAGGTGTCCCTGCCCATGGAAGGGGATGGAACTGGATGAGCGTTAAAGTCTCTTCCCACCCAAACCAGTCTGATTCCATGTTTCTATGAACTGCTGGGGCCCAGAATTCCTCAGTGACCTCTGTTATGTCGCTGTCCCAGCTGGATGTTAAATATGAAAAGCAGTGAACTTGCTGGGAGAGGTGCAAGTCCAACTGTGTGGTGGCTGGGATGAGGAATTGTCCTGGCTCGCAGGGCTCACAGTGGTCAGTGTGTTCTGACCCGTCCGCAACCTCCATTTGTCTCCTGCCTTCTTCTCCAGCCCTTCCAGCTGGGATCTGGATTGTTCCAGAAGAAACCCTGCTTCATTCTTTGGGTATTTATAATGCTGTGATTAGGTGCTGCTGATTTGTTCCATCCGTGGAGCTGCTCTGGGGCGTGTTTGTCCTTCCCTGGTACCTCCCGTCTGGTTTGGATAAGGCGGCGGGGAGGCCACTGGAGGAGCTTGAGTCGCTGGGGATGTTCAGGAGGCTCGAGATGAGAAGGAATTCTCTGGTCAGTGTCCCCTCGGTGGCATTTTCAGACACTTGCACCGACTGCCCCTGTGGGTGGCTGCAGAGCCGTCCTGGCGGGTCCCCGGTGCTCCCACGGGCTGTGCCGAAACGTGAGCCGACCCTCTGGGCCCTTCCCACGGCCGCCCGTCCGACAGGGCCCGGCGTTATTGGAGGCGACTGGTGATTCTGTCTGAATTCCACTTCTGAAAACCGGGGCTTTTCGGAACGCCTCGGGTCAAATACTGAGCTTCAGGAATCTCAGATAGTTTCTTGCGTTACAAAACGGGGCCAGGGCTAATGAGAGGAGAACAGATGTTGCGCTGGGGCGGGGATGAGGCTGCAGCTGAACTCGGTGGAGCCGGGCCGGGTGCACCGGGCGCTGCTCCTCTGCCGAGCCCTTCCCACGGCGTGAGAGGCTCCATTGTCTGTTCGCTGGAGCCTTTGCAGCTGAGCTTTGATTTCTGCGCGTAAGGAAGCCCCGGCCACGTCCAGGGAGGGTTCTGCGGGCAGACACGAGCTGCTCAGCACGTGCTCTGAGCCCATCTGGGTGCTCTAAGCCAAGGAACTGGTGCAGGGCTGGATCAGATCCACCTTCCCCACCAGGCAGGTGTGGCAGCTCCCACTCAGGTCCTGCCCCAGGGACTGCAGGAAGCCTCCTCCTGCAGATTTTGGGCTGAATAGGCTTGTTTTTCTGTCTCTGGGGACAGGACTGAGAGGGGATCTCGTCAGTTCACACAATTGTCTCCAAGGGGTGTCAGAGGATGGTGCCAGGCTCTGTGCAGCGATGCCAGGGACAGGACAGGGAGCAGTGGCCATAAACTAAAACACAAGTTCCACCTCAACATGAGGAAGAACTTCCTTCCATAAGGGTGGCAGAGCCTGGAAGAGCTGCCCATGGAGGATGTGGAGTCTCCCTCTCTGAGACCAGACATCCCAAACCCACCTGGACGAGTTCCTGTGTCACCTGGTCCAGGTGACCCTGCCTCGGCAGGGAGGTTGGACTGGGTGGTCTCCAGAGGTCCCTTCCAGTCATAACTATTCTGTGGTCGTGTGAGTGGCCAAACCGGGAGCTGCTGAGCTGGTGGTGGCAGTTGTGGAGTTGTGGCCTGTCTGGGCACTCCTCAAAACCCCGAGCAGCTGTGTCAGCCAAGACAAGCTCGGAGCTGCAGAGCTGCACTGGGGAACTCTTTGGGGAACAAGCTGTGAATGAGGCGTGGGGTTGCCGGTTTTCATGAGGGCTTTGTTGGCCGTGATCTATGGAGACATTGTTGGAGCTGTATCTGCTGCCACTAACACGGGCAGGGTTTGGTGCAGTCCCTTCCTCGGTGTGAATGGATAAACACAGGAGTTGGCCGAGCCAGGCGGCGCTTCCCCGTGTCCCAGCTGCTGCGGGGACCTCACTGGGGCTTCCAGGAGTGCTGGCGTCTCTCTTAGGTTTCCTTTGCCCCCCATTTTTTCTCTGCCTTTTCTCCCTTTTCTGATTCATCCAATCTTTCCAAGAGTGTTGTGGTCTCTCCTGGGCTCTCCTTTTTCCTCCTCCTTTTCTTAGCTCCTTCTTTTTTTACCTCCTCCTTTCTTCCTCCTTCTTTTTCCTGTGCTTTTTACTCTTATTTCTCCTTCTCTTCAAATTCATCCGATCTTCCCAAGAGTGGTGGGATTTCTCTTGGTTTTCCTTCGTTTCCCCTCTTCCCACCCCCCTCCCACCTTTTATTTTGCCATTCTTTTCCCCCCCTCTCTGGAGTTATCCACATATAAGTGCCTGTGGATGCACACAGACAGATC
The DNA here is from genome assembly GCA_013396755.1 of Sclerurus mexicanus. Lineage (NCBI taxonomy): Eukaryota > Metazoa > Chordata > Aves > Passeriformes > Furnariidae > Sclerurus > Sclerurus mexicanus. The sequence goes on along the minus strand of VWZF01005173.1, from coordinate 48,650 downwards.
CCTGGATGTAAATTCCACGCTGTTCCATGTAATTCAACCATCGGTTCACAGGCAGCTGCTCAGCACTACAGAGGTTTTCCATCCAATTAGGCAGAATTACGTATGGGAAGGAGAAAAACATGTCGAGTTCTGCAGGGATGAGACAGTCCAAGAGATTTCCTTCCACCTGCCCTCAATCCCTTATGGATATCCGTGGTGGGAAGGGCGCGTCTCAAACAGCCAGTGTGAGGAGAGCCTCTCCAGGCCGGGTTAAAACCTTGCTGCAGCACCACTTGGGAATCATTTCTGCTGGAATTCATGACATATGTTAGTTGTTTATCTTAGTGGGATGTGACTAAAAATGTCAGAGTGTTTTGTGTTAAGTAACAACCGAATAAAACAAACAAAATAAAAACACAGCTGTAATACTACGCTTTAAATTGCTGGGTTCAAATATGTGGGACTGATAAAGTAAGCAATAGGGTGCAGTGGTGTATAGAAAACCAGCCTTGTGAGTCCAGCCAGAGCCCAAAAAAGCCTTGAGATACTTGAATTAGAACTAGTAATGTTGTTTGTCAGCTCTGCTTAAGGACCCAGCACTTGGAATCCAACCTAAATGCCTGAAGGGAAACAAAAGGCACATCATCTCCTCCCTCCATAGCCAGCGAGAGTGTGGAAAATGAAATATGAAGGCCACAGGTTCTGGTGTGAACCCCAGGAACTTGGCTGGGACTGATTATGTGGGAGCGAGTTAAGAAGGGTGGAGATTTATGTTTGATTGGCTCTGTGTGTTTTTGAGAAGGCAGTGCAATATTAGTTTGCCAGCAACAGTGGCTCTGTAGTTAATTGGGAGCAGGATTTTGTCTTTGCTCGTGACCACATTTGCGCTGTGGTGTCCTTGCACCTACTCAGCACAGACTGGGGATGTTTTTTTAGAGCCTTCCTGGTACCAGCAGGTTGTCCTGGTACCTTGGCACCAATCCCAAAGCGGATCTGGATGGGGTGGAGGAGATAAATCAGCTTGGTTGTTTGTTGTGTCCTGTAAAGTGACAGAAATTCCCATCGCAGTGAGTAAGGGCACCTCTGCTTCACTCAAGAGAGCAGTGAGGAGGGATTTGCAGCAGAGCTCTGGATGTTGGAGAAGCAGAGTTGAGGTCGTGGCGGGGACCCTGGGAGATGACTGGATCCATCCCTCTCCCCCCAGTCAGGACCAGCACCCCGACAGAGGTGCCAGAGCTCTATAGGATGGTTGCTGTTCCAGCCTGGTTCTTCTACAATCCTGCACCTATATTTTTCCTCATGCCAGAAAGCGTTTATGGTTTCTGGGGAGGTGCTCGAGCAGCTACATTCATCCTCCTGTCCTTTCCTGCTGGGGGATTGCCCAACACAGCACCTTTACCTGGAGCAGGTTGATGACTGGTGGTCCCTTAGGTCTGTGTCTTGGTCACACTTCAGTTCTGATCATTTTGAACTGCAGTAACAAGATTTTTTTTCCCTTGACTGTGATTAAAATTCAGGATAAGCTGCATCCCAACCTAGTGTTGCTGTTGGAATTCTCTCTGTATCTTTGCTTTTAACTGTCCTTAGGAGCTTGGCCAGGTTATTCCCTGAAGAGTCCTGGGTTTTGTCAAAGCAGGCAAAAATCTCTGGGTACTGGCAGGAGAGAAAAACTTTCTCAACAACAAAAAAACCTGTTCTGTGCTGAGATCTTGTGTCATCTGAAGCTGTTTGAGAGGAGAGATTGTGGCTCTGGCATCTCGTGTCGCTCCAGGGGCTCCAGGGATGTGTTTTTGGACCAATGAGCTTAAACTGGGGTCTGGTGCATGGGATCAGAGGAATAGGGAGGGAGCAGGCTACTGATCCATGGAGCTCCTGGAGCAGCGTCTGCTCATCTGGATGACACATGGCTGGAGGCTTGTCCTTTGGTGGAATGCGAGGAGAGGAGCAGGGAGGCAGCACAAGGCCACTCTCATAGTGAACCCACCACAAGAGAAACCATTCTCAGCCTTTGGTGTTGGAGCACACTCTCTTCTCACACCCTCTGGCCAAGCAGCCCAGAAGTGACCTCGGTGCGGGACACTTCCCCTGGAGACATTGGGAAAGTCCATCAAAGAGATGAAGAATTGCCTCAAAAAGTGGATGTAGCCAAGGGAGTGCCCCAGAAGTGTCCAAAATGAGCTGCAAACTCTCCTTGATCTGGCAGGCCGGAGGAGACTGGCTTTGGGCGTGGGGCAGCTCAGCCCAGCGCAGGGGTGGGGAGTCAGAACTGCCAGCCATGGGGTGGCTCTGAGCCCGTTCTGGGGACTCAGCAGCCTGGAACTCCAGGGTGGGACAGGGCAGCCCTGAGCAAAGGCTCCTGCCGCGGGGGGCTGTGTCAGTGCAGTGCAGGTGCAGCAGTCAGGAGCTGCTGCAGGAGGACAGGGAGGGAACTGGTGCTGTCAGGGAGCTTCTCCATGTAAGGTGTTCCCAGAAACAAGATTGAAACAAAAGCAGAGAGGGAAGCACCAGTGGTGGTCAAGGGAAGCTGGGTGGCCCTGGGCTCTGCCTTACCCAGGAACACATCCAGCAGCGCTGTCTCATCCTTCCCCTCCTTCCTGCACACAGTTCTCTCCGTTTTCTTACAGATCGTATTCCCTGTGTTCAGATTTATTGAAATCCGATCTAGCTTTGTACTGGGGCATCACATCCCTGACCTGGGTTCTCCTTGTAAGTGTGGGCAGCATCTTTCCTTCACACTTAGCAGAAGACTCCCCTTCCTCATCCCACCCCTCAAAAAACCACTCTGGCAAGGCACACCAGAAATTCGGAGTAGCACACGATGTGTCTCACTTCTGGGATATTTTTCTAGGTCTATAATTTATCATATTTTCTGAGTATTCTGGAGTAATAATGCCAACGCTGCTCTTCGAGACCCGTTGCCTTTCTGTCTGGAGTTGGTGAAGCAGCGCTTTCTTTTTCAGGGGAAGGGGAGAAATTCCTCTTGTTCCAGTGTTTGTATCACTGACTGATAGTTCAGTAGGGTCCAAGAAGCTTTCATCTGGATAGACCAAATTTCCTGAAAATGTTGGAAACATATTGATTGCAAACCTTCCCCAAAGCACATGTTCTAGATTAAGCATGTGTTGGGAGCTGACATCCCTCTCTCCCCAACTCCACCGTAGTCTGGCATTAATAAGGCCATGCTCAAAAACATTTGAAAACCTCACATATCTCCTACCCATGAGAATGAAGTGAATGTCGTTGCACTGGTGCTGTGAAGGAAACTACTGGATTTTGGAGGTTTGACCAAAGTGGAGGGTTTTGATCTTATTCATTGGGACAACTTGCATCCAGATCAGCAGGAGGCTCGTCATCGCTTGAGGTCTCAGGTAACACTTGACCTTCACTTCCCACTGTTAGTGTTGGTCAAACAGGGATAAAGGGGTTGGTTGGTGGGTTGGACTTACAGAATCACAGAGTCCCTGAGGCTGGAAAAGCCCTCCCAGCTCACGGAGCCCACCCTGTGCCCGATGCCCACCCTGTCCCCCAGCCCAGAGCTCTGAGTGCCACGGCCAGTCCTGCCTTCCAGCAGCTGAAGGGGCAACAAGGAAGCTGGAGAGGGGTTCCTCATCAGGAATTGTGGTGATAGGACAAGGAGTAATGGCTTCAAACTGAAAGAGGAGAAATTTAGGTTTGATACGTGGAAGAAATTGTTCCCTGGGAGGGTGGGCAGGCCCTGGCACAGGGTGCCCAGAGAAGCTGTGGCTGCCCCTGGATCCCTGCGAGTGTCCAAGGCCAGGTTGGATGGGACTTGGAGCAACATGAGATAGTGGAAGGTGTCCCTGCCCATGGCAGGGGGTGAAGTGGGGTGATTCTTAATGTCCCTTCCCACCCAAACCATTCTACGATTCCATGACTTAACAATTTTATGTGTATTTTATAAAAGAATGAGAAGTGTGTGGTGTTTCTGTATGAGACTGACATCTCAGTAAGCCCCAGGGTTTGTCTCTGATTGTGTTTGTAACCTGGGATGAAGATAGTTTCCCAGTACCTCCAGCCTCTCCTGTCTCAGGGCAGAATAGTGATGGAAACACGGAGATGGCTCAGTTGAGTTCTCTGGTCTTGTATATTCCCCAAACCAGCCTGGTGCTGAGATAAGAAGATCAGTGATACACCATAATAACATAGTGCCAGGAAAATAGACAAGGAACACCTTAATAATGCCAGGGGCCATCAGTGAGCTCTGAAAACAGGTTGGCACAGCCTGCAAAGGGTGGATGGACACCTGAAAATGGTGGTTGCTGAAATGTACCTTCCCCAAACTGGAGGGACACCTCGAAGACATCAGTTGGTGTCTTGGTTCTCAGCCGAATGGTGCTGCTAAAACCCGGTTGTGGCGCTGGTTGACTTCGTTCTGCTCTTGGCAGCTGGGAATTCGAGCACGTTCAGCAGCCTCTGTAGGTATGTCCTTTGTTTGACTGATTTCTATAATGGTCAACCTTTTATAGGCTTTATATAAAACAAGTGTAAGTACAAAGATCTGTTCCCTTCTATAAAACCAGTTTGAACAGTTTTGCAGGAATTTAAACTATTTCTTGTTAATCCACACACACAGCTAATAAGGGAACACAGGGGTTTTTTAATATCCTATTTATATCAGCATATGTCTTGAAGAAGTTTGGGATATTTCTGTATTTACAGTAAATCACAGCAGTGTGTAGCGTGAGGAAAGAGAAATCGGGGGGGGAGAGTAAACTCTATTAATCTTTATAAGAGAAAACATGTCACGTGTAATATCCTTGAGTTGCATCACCATCTGGGGTTTTTCTGAAGCGTTTGGAAGTGATCCAGCAGATGGTAGGGCTGCGGGAGCTGGGGCTGGAACCTGCTCCCTGAAGCATGGTTAGATGTCTTCTGCTGCTTGCTGGGCCACAGCTGTGGCTTTGCACACCAAAAACTCGTCTCTTGCAAATGTTTTCTTCATCTTGAAGTGAGAAGTTTGCATCTGAACCCACTGTGCTTCTGCTAGAAGTGATTTGGAATTGTTTGGAGCCTTCCACTTGTGGTGGCTCTGCGGGATTCCAGGGTGGCCCTTCTGTTTGGGTTGGGGCTTTGTCATCATACAGAGATGTCTTTCCTGCTTGTACCTTCCCCTCAAAGTTTACCATTCCTTCTGGCTTGATATTCCCTCCATTTCTGTTTCCTTCCCTTTAATTTCCCAGCACATGTGGAAAGTGAGCCTTTGGAGAAGTGTAGCTCTGGAAAGCTGCTCAAAGCCAGGGTCTCCAAAGCCCAGCATGCAACATTCCTGCTCGCACCTTTGCTGGGAAATCCTGTCCTGGCACGGAGAGCTCGGCTGGCAGAGCATAGAGCTGGCCCGAGTTACTGCAGCAGCAGTCAGGGGCTTTTCCTACAGGAAATCCAAGGAAAGGGGATATAAATGTTAGGAGCAGATCAAGTAGCTTAAACATTTCAAGTCAGGCCAGCAACTTCAGAGCGTAGTAGTGATGGCTTCAGTGGTTACATGAAGAATAACCTCAAAAATGGCATTCCAAAGGGACTGATGAACCCTTGGAACCCCTCCAGACCCGTGCTCCTTCTTGGGAGCCTTCTCATTCCCAGCTCCATGGCCTTGGGGAGCAGTTAACACGTGTGAGGATGTGCCAGAGCTGTCCTGGAACCCTAACAGGTCTTCTCCCTCTGTGCCCATCACCAGTGCCTTTCCCAGTGGTGCTCCCACCCCTTTCCCAGCACTGATGGCCAACCAGTTGAGCTCACTTGACCACTTCTTGACCACTCCAGGAGCTCTGCTGTGAAATTCTTCTCATTTCCATCCATCTGTCTGCATTAGATGATCAGCACTGGCTGCATTGCTCCCAGGATTTTCACACCCTCTCCCTGACTCGCAGCAGGATTTCCCTGTGTCTTCCAGAGGTATTTCCATGGTAAAATTGTATTTCTGCCTTGCCTGCCTGAATGAGAGCAACTGAACACGTGCAGGTGTTGTCCTGAGGAGCTCCACCATCCAGCAGAACAGTTTATTCTTTCCCATGCATATATATTTTATAGGACTGTATATTTTGTATGGCTGAACCTCATTCCATGCTTATTATCCTTCAAAGCCTTCCAACCTGTCCTCTCTGCTATCCCAGTCCTCTTCTGTATGAACGGTTCTGGTCAACTTCCCTCTTTCTGGCAGAGCTAAAACAAGGGGGTGAACAGAGTGACAGCTCCTTCGAGGAGGGATTAAAATTTAAACATGGATTTAATTGGAGCTGAAAGACAAGGAATACTGAAGGGGATGGACTTCCCTTGGTCTGGGGTCTCATTTGACCTCAAGGGCAAGCAGACAGCATGTGGAAAGGGGGTGGGAGAAGGTGGGATTAGTGGGAAGGAGGACAGAAGTCCAGAAGGGTAGCTATGCTTGGGTGGCCATCGCGTCTGATCCCAGCAGGAAGGAGCAGGAGCCTGATCTCCAGGACATCCACGATGGGCATGTGAAGGGATTTGTGAGGAATGGGGGTGACACAGGAAAGGTGCATCCAAGGTTATTTCTATAAAGAAGGGCAAAGAGGGGCTGGAGGACAGCTGAGACATTGGATTGCTCTCTGATCCTGCCAGGGCTGGAATAAATCCTCAAAGGCAGAGAAGTCCCTGAAAGCAGAGATGAGAGTGGTAGTGAACAACACTGGTCAAGGGGGAATTCTTCAAGTCAAACCAGTTTCCTTCTCAAGAAGGTGGCGGGCCTGTCAACTCTGGACCAGCAGTGAGGATCCTGGGACTTGTTTTTTCGTAAGGCTTGTGGTACAGCAGAGGAACACGGTGCATGTGCCCGTGACCCACAACTTGGAGTGGGAAAACCAGTGTTTTCTCCTAGACCTTCCTTGGAATCATCTAATGGCCTTCATGAAACTACAGTAAAAAACTGTGGGCTGGATAACAGGCTTTGCATCCCGAAGCCTCTCCAGAGGAGCAGTGGGATGGAGAGGTGGCACCGACACTGTAGCAGGACAGTCTAGGAAAGGCTTGCCTAACCTGTAAGTAACTAACCTTCAATTAACAGAAAACCAGTGGGTCAAATATCTCATAGAACCACAGGCTGGTTTGGGTTGGAAGAGATCTCAAAGACCATCAGTGCCACCCCCTGCCACGGCAGGGACATGTTCCACCAGCCCAGGTTGCTCCAAGCCCTGTCCAACCTGGCCTTGGACACTGCCAGGGATGGAACAACCATTATATTATAACAGTATTATCTGTGTGTTCAACCACTGCAACATTTAACAAGCTCTAGTGCTTAAATATTCGGTTGTGGCCTCTGAAAATCCTGACAGAAAGGACTTTTTAATTATGGTTTTTCTCCTCTGCACATCAATGTTGGGACAATGTGCGTCAAGGCAAGTTTTCAAGCCTTGTGCCTCAGCACCTTTTGTTCTGAGGGAGTATTGATCTGAAATCTCCGTGGTCCTCAGCTTCTCAGGCTCAGTAATTTATTACCATTGCAGCCTAAATTGAGCAAGAGCTCGTGAATTGACCATTTTGAGCAAAGATTAGGAAAACTCTGCCTTCTGCTCTATCAGCTGACCCCTCAGCTCCATGCTGCAATTAAACTCCCCGCCCCTGCTACGGGGAGGCGAACAGATGCAAACCCCAGCGACTCAGGAGCTCCCGAGGCCGATAACGCTGGGTTTTGCCCCCCCGTGCCAGAAGTATTCTCCGTGTCTGTCGAAAGATTCACTTGCAGAGCCGTAACATCTCTCTCTGCCGTGCCTGCAACAGATGCGCGTGTTGTAATATGGACTGTGAACATTGACGTCCCATGTGGTTCTCATTCCCCCCATTCATCTTTGAAGCTAATTGGTTCCAGGCAGCCCCGATGCGTCTGGCTCGCCGCAGCTATTTGTACTTTCACTCTGGCCGTGGCGCTAATGGTGTGATATATGGAACATGAAATAAACTCTCGTGACTCGGGGGGCTGCGCAGGCACAGGCGCAGCCCCGGCGTCTCGCTCGCCTGGGCTGGGGGGGACTGGGAAAGGACACTTTTGTCTCGTCGCTGGAGATGTTATTAACTGGCTGGTGCCTTCCACGAGGGCTGGTGGAGCTCAGAAAGTGCACAACGAGGAGCTCGTCTGCCCAGCAGAATGTTTTGTGGTTCATCTGCTCGTGGTGCGCCGGCTGGTGCGGCTTCCTGGTGAGTTCTGGGACTGGCGTTCTTGGAAAGCCAGGTGTAGTCCCGGCTTTAATACTGGGAATATTGGACAAAAATAATGGATTGGCAGAAATTGTAATTTAAATCACAGAATCACAGACTGGTTTGGGTGGGAAGGGACATTAAGGACCATTCCATCCCACCCCCTGCCATGGGCAGGGACACCTCCCACCAGCCCAGGTTGCTCCAAGCCCCGTCCAACCTGGCCTTGGACACTCCCAGGGATCCAGGGGCAGCCACAGCTTCTCTGGGCACCCTGTGCCAGGGCTTGCCCACCCTCCCAGGGAGGAATTTCTTCCTAAAATGTATAGATAATACCATTTATAGATAGTGCCTTTTGTAGATAATTCCGTATTTTTCCCATGACCCAGCAACATAATGTAGGGAAATTAATATTCCTGTTGGAAATGCATCGGTAAGGTTGCTGGGTATTTCTCTGGTCCTTCTCTCTTCTTCCCTCTTACCAACCATGGAAAAATGGCACTTTTGTTGGGCATTTGCCTTTTTCCACCACCTCAGGCTCAAAGCAACCTCGTTACCTTCCATTCATTATAATTCTGTCTCAGTTAAAGGTGATTTCAGTCATCAACATGTGCTAAACCCCAGGTTTTTACAGGGATTTCACTGATGAACAGCGAGGGAATGTTTGGGGAATTTTGCAGTTCCTTCCCATCCGTGACTAATTCTTGGGGAAGCAATGGAACATGTTTCACACTTCAGCCTCTGCTCACAAAGTCCTGTCGTTTCTCAGCTTCACTATAAATATTTTCTCTTCGTGCTAGGGAGCTTTGGGTTCCCATTGTTTAAAACAGCCAGTTAGTAATAATTCTTTGCTTTTGTGTTTTTTTAGTATTTTATTCTTATTTTTAAACAACTTGGCTCACAAGGATTCAGCAGGGGGTTGGACCAGATGATCTTCAGAGGTCCCTTCCAACCCAAACCACTCTGTGATGCTCTGATATTTGGGTTACTGCTCTCAGCTGAGTCCATTCCTGTGCAGCTTCGTGGGCCACGAGTGCATCCATTGTCCACTTGGAAAATAAAATGGCAATGGGGATTTGCTGAAATGATCCCTGAATTTCACTGGTTTTCTTTTTATCTTTCTTTGTAGGTCCAAGTTCAGTGAAAAACAAGAAAAAGGGTAAGTTTGAGTTTTAAGTTAGTTTTCCTTTCTGTGCTTTTGTCACCCAGCTGTGAGTTCTCTTTGGACAACGTGAGGGAGAAAACAACAGCAGCTTCCAGCTCTGGGAAGGGCAGGGATAACACCCACGACACCCTTAAAACTTCCTGAAACACTGAAGGAAGTTAATTATGTTGTAAGAAGTCATCCTGAAGACGGTATATTCAGGGAGTGGAGGGGAATTGAGTCATGGAGCCACTTGCTGTTTGCCAGCCTTGGCTTTCATCCTGATCCTGCAGGTTGGAGTCTCCTTCAGACCCACCAAACCCAACTGGACACACTTTGCATCCTACTGTTCCTTGTGTTAACCTCACAATTACCATTTCGTGAGCCCGTTCCGAGTGTTGCTGAGCCCACAGCTATTTGGAAGCGACTTGATGATTTTCCTCACAGTTTGCAGTGGGTAATTAGGTGGCTTTTGGAGCACCTATTGATGGATTATTGGGAGCTGGATTATTCAGGAGGCAGCCGTGTGTTTCCTGAGGTGCCTGATGCCATCCTCGTTTCGGGGGAACACTTACGGTCACACGCTGCCAGAGCCAAAGGATCTGAGTTGCTCTGTCAGCTTTTCCTCATGAACGTGCCGCAGTCTCAATTCCAGGGAAACACAGTCAGTGACCTGGTTTTGCTCCTTGTAACCATCCAGGCACTTCTGGGAGTGTTTTAGTGGCTGTGTTTCGTGCCCTCCGCAGGTCGCAGGTTGTGTCACTGGGGGCTGTGGTGTCTCAAAGCCCGGGGAGCTCAGCTCATCGAGGGCTCACACACCATCGACGTGCAGCACGTGCTCCTGCCCGCGCCCCGACAGCTGCAGTGGCAACTCTCTGCTTGCTACCTGCTGTAGCTAATGCACATTTCATTAGCAGAACAGGCAGTAGTTCAGCAGTTCTGTCCCTCCAGAGCCCTTCCTGCTGCAGCCCACCATCCCCACAGTCCTACTGTAATAACACATCGAATCACTTTAATCCTTGGATGCAAACTCCAGATCCGCAGCTGAGAGGTGGAAACAGGCCACAGTTAGCGACTTCATTTAGATTGGCTCTCAGAAGCGTCATAAAATTTTATGTTGGAGGAGTTTGTCCTAACAAAGCTCAGAAACCCTCAACCCACATTAAATCAGCCCAGCTAATAACAACTGATGGCTGCGGCACTGGGAGCAATTCCAGAGGGGCAGGGGGATCTCCTAGAGCTGTATTATATACAGCTGTATAAAATAGTTCAATTTTATGGTATTGTCACATTTAATTCTCTTTAGAGTTACAGCTTATTGTTTGATGAGCGAGGATTAAGGAGGACTCCCTGGTTTCAGAGCCCGCTTGGTACGTGGGCACCGACACCGGGAGACTTGGCAGGCTGGGCTTTGGGTGCTGGGACCCTCCCTGGAGAGCTGACAGGGGAACTGGGGTCCCCCCAGACAAATCAGTCGAGTAGCTTTTGCCTTGTGAGCTTAGGGAGTGAGAGCTGTAGAAGCAGAGGAGTGGCTGAAACGACTCGATGGAGGGGAGCGCACGGCAAATGTGGGATGTGCAATTGTCTTGCTGCTCCAGCAGCAGCTCCTTTAGTAGCAGACCAGATTCGTGAGGCAGCTGAGTTAAAGAGCTGCAATTTGCATCCCTCTTGGGAAGGGAAGCCAGGAGTGACAGCAGCAGCATTCCCGACTCCTCCGATCCTTCCTTCGGGTGGCCGGGATCAGGGCATGTGAGTGAGAGGAGACCAGTGTGTTCTCGGGGAGGGAGGTGGTGGCTGTCATTCAGGGTGGTCAGTTCCAAAGCACATCATCATCCCAAGGGAGCGAATTGCTGGATTAGGGGAAGGCTGGATTGTGGCCAGCTTGGACTGGAAGTCACGGCTGCTGACCTGGGCAGAAATATTGCTGTGGAGATTTGCCACGTTAGGCCTTTCCCCCCTTTTTTTGGGGACACCAGTGTCGCTTTACTCATCCCTGTTTATTTTAACTTAGTTTGTTGGATGTTTAGGTCACCCACACAGTTGTGCCACACTGATGCCCATGTGTTCCTGGCTAATGGCCATCTGGAGATTTCCACCCCTGTCCTAACTAAAATAGATGGATTTTTCCTTATAGTTTTACTCCATTAAATAGACAGATATTAGTGAAAAAACAAGTACATAAATGTACTCAGAAACTATTCCAATAACCATAATTTCATATCCCAACTGCTGCTGTCATGTAGCAGAGTGTTTAATTCTGTCCTACTGGGGACCTCGTGGCAGCAATTGAAGGGATTTTGCTCCATTTATGCTCTTTGGCAGAAAAGCTGTGACGAACTGGCACTTTAAAAACTACATCAAAGGAACATAATTTCCGTCAGGGACCTGGAAAATCAGCTGAGGACGAGCCAGGCTTTCCCTGCAGACCTTGTTTCAGTCCACCGTTTGTAACGAGTCGTTACTGATGTGGTTGGGCCATTTCTCTTCCCGGGGCCACGTGATGTGTTTGAGGATCATTTTAAGGAAGACGTTTTTACCACAAGGGTGGGCAGGCCCTGGCACAGGGTGCCCAGAGAAGCTGTGGCTGCCCCTGGATCCCTGGGAGTGTCCAAGGCCAGGCTGGATGGGGCTTGGAGCACCCTGGGCTGGTGGAAGTGTCCCTGCCCATGGCAGGGGTGGCACTGGATGGTCCTTAATGTCCCTTCCCACCCAAACCATCCTGGGATTCCATGACTGTAACCATTCTGCAGTGCTCCCGTCTTCCTGGTGGGTTTAGTCCTTCTCCTACTCCTCCATCCAGAGCCCAAAATATTTAATTACTTTGAGGCACAAGCAGCGTGGGGGTTCCTCCAGCAAGGCTGGAGAGGAGGTGGAGCTCAGCTCTGAACTGCCCTCTGGAGGAGACCAAGCCATGGGGATCATCTCCTCATCCTAAGGCAACAGGTAGAGAAGATTGTCCCTCTTTTCCATCAAAACACAGAAAACTGAGGAACTGTGAAGCAGCTTGTCTGGACTTTAACCTTGGCTGTGTCGGAGCCTCCGTGGGTCACGGGGAGCATCCCGACCGTATCCCGGGAGCACTCCAGAGCCGCAGGGACACGCTGCCCTCGGCTGCGTCCCCGGCCTCCCGTTCCTGCAGGTCAGTGCCCGAGGAAGGTAACACTTGGCCTTGTGTTTTCCAGGTAAGAAGGCCGGTCCTCCAGGGCCCAATGGTCCCCAAGGGCCGCCAGGTCCTCCCGGCCCGCAGGGTCCCCCCGGCATCCCCGGCATCCCCGGCATTCCCGGCACAACCGTCATGGGACCGCCCGGCCCCCCCGGCCCGCCGGGCCCTCAGGGACCACCGGGGCTGCAGGGCCCCTCAGGTGAGAGCTCCGGCCCTGCTCTGCCCACACCTGGGCACGCGGGAATCCAAAGGCTCCGTGCCCCGACCCGAGGAGCGTCTGGATGCGATGGCACGGCACCCTGGAGCAGGGCTCTGGTGTCCCGGGCCACGCTGGACGGGGCTTGGAGCAACCTGCTCTGATGGAAGGTGGCAAGAGGTGGAGCAAGATGAGCTTTAAGGTCCCTTCCCACTCAAACCGGTCTGCAAATCCGTGATTCTTTGCGTCAGGACCCAGAAGGCAGGAACCACGGCAGCTCCCTT
>VWZF01005173.1:9424-35580 GCA_013396755.1 Sclerurus mexicanus | reverse complement strand
TTTCCTTCCCTTCCCTTCCCTTCCCTTCCCTTCCCTGCCATCCAGATTAAAATGTTTTTCTCCTGCTGTCCGTTTTTCTCCATTTCTGTGTATCTGCACCACGTTATTTCTCCCTGGAGCTGATTCTTTTGTTAAAATCCCTGATTTTCATAACTCTCTGAAAGGCAGACCACTGCACATTCACATCAGCAGTGTTTGTTATGTATACACGAGCAGCTTCATATTTATAAACACTCTTCAGAGATACCAGGGCTATTCCCCTGTAGCTCACATGGCTCAAAGAAAAACTTGGAGACTTCAGTTTTTATCTCAGAAATTGTGGAAGGCGTCCCTGCCCACGGCAGGGGGCTGGAACAGGGTGATCCCTGAGGTCCCTTCCAACCCAAACTATCCTGGGTTTCTGGGATCCTGTGGTTCTAAATTGCCTGAGCAGAGCCAGGAGCAGCAGGGCCCCCCAGCTCCAGCATCCGGGCACGGGCGGCTCCTCCTGCACAGGCTTTGGCTCCCGGAGAAGGGAGATCTCAGCGTGGAGCTGGGATGCAAGGGATGACCTGAGCTACTTGTCGTCTTGGCAGCCAAGAGGCTTTTGGCCACTACAGAGCAGGGAGAGGGTGGTGCAGTTTTTCCTTCTGGTGGAAACCGGTTGAATAATTTTTGAATTTTGATGACAGAAATGCAGGAATAAAGGAGGGAAATGTAGGATGAAATTTTTTCTTCTTTATGTATTTTTTATATTTTATATATTTTATATATACTTGTGGTGCTATCCTCCTGTTAAAAATGGGGGTTTACTGGTCATTATGGGGTAAGAGAAGTTTTATTTATTCTTCACTCAGCCTTCCTGTTTAACGATGTGAAATTGCCTTTTGCAGGTGCCACAGACAAGGCCGGCTCCAGAGACACCCAGGTGGGTTGATCTTCCTGTGCAAAGATCAGGTGGGAGGGGATTTTTGTCAACATTCCCTGGCCACATTTGCTAATGTTGTGTTTGATGTTTGCAGCCAGCTGTGGTCCACCTTCAAGGCCAAGGCTCAGCCATCCAAGTGAAGAATGGTAAGGATCTCTTGATACTGGTGGTTACTGGAAAGGGCCCATCCTGCACCCGTGGCCTCCTCTCTTGGTCTCGGTCCCCCCCACGACCTAGCTCCCAGATTTTCCCTGCCATTACCCCCCAGGACAGTCCAATTCCCCTGCCCAGACAACCTGAGGAGAGTCTTCTGTGGAGTCTCCATCCCCGTTTCCCCTGAACTCTGTTTTATCTCCCAGATTACCCCTATCCTGTGCATCCCACTAACTCTGTCCCCCTGAATCTCCCTGACCTCCAGATGCACCTTGTGCCTCCTCCAACACGCTGTTGTCCCACCGCTGTTCCCCAGCCCCTCAATGGCCAACCTTTTTCCCTCCCATTCCATTTTAATCCCTCAGCATATCCTTGTCCTGCCTTATCCCCATTAGCCCATTTTTCTCCAGTTTCCCAGTAATTTAAGGCATGGGAGGGTACAGTGGTGTGAGGACAAAGAGGTGTCCAGGCCACCAGCTCTTCCCAAGATCCTGGAGCATCTCCCCCCGCCCACAGCCTTTAGGTCATTATCCCGAGTCCTGCCGAGGCATTTCACATCCACAGGCAGCTCCTTGCTCTCCCCCTCCTCCCTGGCTCCCCATCCGAATTCTCCTCAAGTTCCTGCTCTCTTAGCCAACAGCTGGGGCTCATTCACAGCTGCTGCCTCCCTGCTCTGGCTGTGCTGGAGAGGAGCTGGATGTGTTGTCCCCTTCCCAAGTCCCCTGGTGCAGCTCCCTGGGGAGCACGGGCAGCCCTGGGACACGTACCCCCATCCCAGATTCCCAAGGGTGGGTGCAGCAGGCTGGGGCTGCAGAATCCCTGTCCATGAATTCCTGCCTCACACGTGGGATGAGGAGGGCTGGCCACGGCTGCTCCGTGAAGGCAGCTTCTCCCTCAGCAGCAGTGAGAGTGGGAGCTGGAATTTCTCATGGATAGGGCAGTGTGCTTCCAGCTCCCCAAAACTAAAAAGAAACTGCCCATTCCAAGGGACCAATATGAGGGAAAAGATGCTGTTTGCTTGTGTTCAGAAAGCAGTGATCCCTTTATTGCTGGGAATGCTGAGCGTTTGCAGAGGATACGCTGCTCTCTAAGAGTGGGAATGCCCTGTGAGTGTCCTTCCCTGCTGCTCAGGAACAATCTGGTGCTGTGAGCCAGGAATTCTGTCCAGCTGCAGCCTGGCGGGCTCGGATGGGGGCAGGGAGGGAAGAGGGAGGAAAAGAGTGGGATCTGATAAACTGAGGCACCTACAGAGATGGGCTCAGCTCAGGGCTCATGGCAAAGTCTGCCCTGGGTCCATGCAGGGAGCAGAGCTCTGCCCATGTGGTCAGTTATCCCAGTGCCAGAGGACTGGGTGGTGGATCCATAAATCCCTGACCATGTGGAGGGACCCCAGTTAGGGCTTGCTGTGGTGTGATGTGGTGCAATTTCCTACTTCGTTGTCATTTTGGCATTTAAAAGCCTTGGAAATGTAATGACAAAGTGTTAAAAAAAGTCAGGGATAGTGAACTCAAGGAACACCAGAATTAAAATCAATCATGTGACCCTGACTGGTCTCCATGCATGGATGTACCTGGAGAAGACTCTGGGGAGACCTCAGAGCCCCTTCCAGTGCCTAAAGGGGCTGTGAGAGAACTGGAGAGGGACTTTGGGCAAGGGCCTGGAGTGACAGGACGGGGGAGGAATGGCTTTAAGCTAAAAGAGGGTAGATTTAGATGAGATTTTGGGAAGGGACTCTTCCCTGGGAGGGTGGGCAGGCCCTGGCACAGGGTGCCCAGAGAAGCTGTGGCTGCCCCTGGATCCCTGGGAGTGTCCAAGGCCAGGTTGGACGGGGCTTGGAGCAACCTGGGCTGGTGGGAGGTGTCCCTGCCCGTGGCAGGGGGTGGCCCTGGGTGATCTTTAAGGTCTCTTTCAACCCAAACCATTCCATGATAGTTCTGTGAAGGGACCCACTAAACCCAGTTCAGTGTCAGGAGGAGGCAAGTCTGTGTCCAGTGCAGCACAAAATGCTGCACCCTGATTTTTGAGGACGGGGACAACTACCCTCGATAAGGACAAGGAGAACTGTCCCCCAGTTGTGCTGTTCACTGCAGGAAATGGGTGTTCCCAGCAAGCGATGGTGTGCTCAGAGCTAGAGAGGAGCCCCAGCTGTCACACCCTAGTCTTTAATTCCGGGATTGTCC
The DNA here is from genome assembly GCA_013396755.1 of Sclerurus mexicanus. Taxonomy (NCBI): domain Eukaryota; kingdom Metazoa; phylum Chordata; class Aves; order Passeriformes; family Furnariidae; genus Sclerurus; species Sclerurus mexicanus. The sequence continues at coordinate 32,340 of VWZF01005173.1, read as the reverse complement.
CACCAAACTCCTTGACTTTGGAGCGTGGGGCTGTGCCAGCCGTGGGTTTGCCCCTCGCAACGTGACTGTATTTTTGTGCTCCCACACTTTTCCTCTGACAGGTACTGAGTGACTGCCGTTTTCTCATACTGAGATCTTTCAGGTGGAGTCCTCAATGACTGGTCTCGCATCACTATGAACCCCAAGGTGTTTAAGCTGCATGCCCGCAGCGGGGAGCTGGAGGTACTGGTGGACGGCACATACTTCATCTATAGTCAGGTAGAAGTGAGTACGGTCCTAGGCTAACTCCTATTCTTGTGTTCCAATGGAAGCCTTGCATGAACCACGAGAGGGCTCCAGACAACAACCAAATGCCAACAGCTTGTGTGTCCTTGTAACCCTTCAGCTCTAGGGGTGTGGCACGGGAGGATGCAGAGTTTCACACGCGTTTCGCCGTGACACCACCCTCCAGAGATTAGTTATCCCCATCCCACAGCCGCCAATCCCCTTTCTAATCCTCCAGTTCTCTGTGCAATTGCTCACCAGCCCTCACAAACCTCCCTGCAGACAGGACGCTGCGCTCTCTGCTTTAAAAGATACACAAGACCCAAACCCAGGCAATTTGCGGTCCTTTCAAAGCCTTGTCACTCTTTGTAAGCGTGGGAGCCTCAGCCCAGGTGCTTTGGCCAAACTGCAGCACAGGTAACTCCGTTTTGCCTCCCCTTCTCTGTGTAGCCTCGTCCCAGCACGATGCACCAGCAGCGGGGCAGCTCCACCGCTGCTTTGGTTGGTCCCACCAGCGGGTGTCCCACCTGCTTCTGCAGAAAGGGCTAAACAAAGTGATAAATTACTGTACTCTGATTCAGAGTACAGCTGGTAAGACATCATTTCCTCTCCCCACTCAAATCCAAAGCAGGAGAAGGATTGTCATTTAACACACTGCTCCCGCTGCCTCTCAGGTGGGAATCACTGAGCCATGTGGAGCGTGAGCCGTGGGCTCTCCCCTGCCAGGGCACTCAGGTCTCCACCCTCCTGTGGGCTGAGAAACTGATTCTGGGGTATATTTTAGCATGACAGGAGGGTTTCTGTGTGACAGCACAATTAAGCAAATTTCACCTTCCTCCAAGCTTCTAATATTGCCTCCTGCCCTGTCCAGTTGGCAACTCCACTGGGACTTTACCAGGTTGGATAAAGTGGGCTGTGCATGTCAGGTGCTCTTCCGTGGAACTGGTGATGTGTCTGATTTGGATGAGGACAGGAAAAATAGTTCCACGTGGGCCAAACTATAATTGTTTCCCAAGTGCTTAATGCTAGTTGCTGCCACAGGATTCAGTCTTGTGCAGCTCCTGAGGTGTAGGCTGAGAAGAATTAGCAGATTCCTCCAAAATGACTGGATTTCCTCAGGAGGAAGCAGCTCCCTGGGACTGACTTCTTGGACAGGTCTTCCTCAGGCAGTCCTTCAGAATCAGTGTGGGAGAGTTAAGTAAGGAACAGTTGAGTCACAGGGACTTGAGTGCTAGACCTGGGACTTAAATGAGTAGGAAGAACACTGTAGGGTGATTTCCTTCCAAACTATGGAGGCTGGGAGAGCGTTTTCCCTGGAATAGCTTGTGCCTCTGGAAGCACCTGGAGTCCAGTTACTCAGGAGGCAGCTCCCAGTACACCTTAGGGCAGTTCTGATGTCACCACTAAAGGAGGCTCATGGGACCGGGAAGCAGGACTGGCCAGGTAAGTGCAAGAGGCCTTCAGTGAAGTGTGTCTGTCTGTGTGTGGGAGGAGAAGCTGTCTGTAGCACACAGGGCGCTCTGCCCCGAGGCCTGTGCAGGTCATTCGCCCTGTGATAAGCAGGATTTGTAGCTCAGCCTCGGACACATGGATTTGTGGGTTCTTGCATGCCTAGTCTGGAGCGGAGTACAAGAGTGTCCTGGTTGGCTTGGGGTTCTTCTGCCTCACACGAGCCAACCTCCCGTGAGTACAGGTGCGCCGGAGCCGAGGAGGGGCTCCTTAGCCAGGGAACACAGGCAGGAACGTGGACTTGCTCCCCGTGCACCAATCCCCTCCCTAACACCTTTCTTCTCCCTGCTTCACATCAGGTATACTACATAAACTTCACAGATTTTGCCAGCTATGAGGTGGTGGTGGATGAAAAGCCCTTTCTGCAATGCACTCGGAGTATTGAGACCGGCAAGACCAACTTCAATACCTGCTACACAGCCGGGGTCTGCCTCCTCAAGGCCAGGCAGAAGATCGCTGTGAAAATGGTCCATGCTGACATCTCCATCAACATGAGCAAGCACACAACTTTCTTTGGGGCCATACGCCTGGGAGATGCACCAGCCTCCTAGAGGAACTTGGCATGGCCAAGGATACTCACAGAACTGCACAGTGCTGCTCTTCATAAGCGTATCAGTATTTCAGGGGGTTCTGTAATCCGGCCATAAAGAAAACTGATCCAGAGCTATTTATTCCTATATGTGAATGCAGGAAGCACAATTGTCCTCTGTGACTTGCGTGGAGACTTGGATCAAAAAAAAAAAAAAAGCTGGTTGCAAAAGCATTGTGAGGAAGAAAGGCTGTTGTGTCTGCCTTGTCTCAGTATTTCAAGTATTACTGCACTGATACTCTGCTCTGTGATCTTCACACGAGGCTTGTCGGGAGAGCTGTGGGTCTCTGCTTTATGTTGCACTAGCAAGAGCATCCCAGGCGGTCGCGGGAGAAGACGGACTCCTGTCCCGATTGTCCCAGCCAGGCGCTCCTGCTTCTGCACGCTGGCGAGAGCGAGGAAGGGGCTTGCTGGTTTCCTGCCTTCCCAGTGGGAACTGGAAGGGCTCGGGGAGCGGAGGGAGGAGGGGGAGACGGGGTCGTGGTGTTTACATTCATCCTCAGGAGCGCGGGCGAGGAAGTGCCTCTTCCCAGAGCTTGGAAGCAAAAGCAGGAAGTGCGAGAGGAAGAGGAGTCCTTACTAGAGCAGGCTTAGCAGATAGGAAACTGCCTCCACATTCCAGAAACCGCCAAATCCCAAAGAAAACGCCGGCTCCCGGGTCCTGGCCTCTGCTCCTTTCAGCTCCTGCCCTTACCCCAGAGGTAACTTTGCCCCACCGGGGGCTGCCTTAAAGTACTGCTGCTGTAACAGCACGTTCTGTTTGGTTGGGGGTGTTTTGGTTGGGGTTTGTTGTTTTTGTTTTGTTTTTGTTTTGTCCTTTTTAATTAATATTTTGCAAACCAGAACACATTTCTACAGGCTTCACCGAGCCGCGTAGAGCAGACACAAGTACTTGCGAGAACACTCGGAGGAAGTTTGTCATGTTTAAGAATAAAATATTCAAACAGGAAATTTATTTTTTTTTCTGTTTTAATAGCGACTGTCCTGCTTTTAGATGTTGCTTTTAGCCTTCCTTCCCCCACTCCTTTCCTTCTGGCACCCTTCTACCTCAAATAAGTGGTGATGGAGTCTCTAGCAAAGAAAAAAAATTGTATTTTAAAATCTGGTCCAGCATGAAGTCACCACTTTTTCTTTTCTCTGAGCCCTGCTGAGTCTAGTCATAACTTGATTTCTGGTGACTAATAGAAGAGCTGGGACCCTATTGTTTCTTTTGGCTTCTTGAGCAACTCTGTCCCGTTACCTCCCCTCCGCTGGGGAGACCTAAAGCCATAAGATGGGCTGGGGCTGAGGAGAGGCCGAAGCGCAGATTGCTCTGTTGTGTCAGCCCTTGGCTCGTGCCCCTCTTGGTTGGGGGTTCGTTTCCCCGCATTTCTTCTCAGAGCCTGTTTTTGCTTTCAAGAGGGGAGTGAAGTCGCAGTCTGTGTAGCAAATGAGACCCAAACTGGCACCTTCAGCCTGGAGAAGGGGAGGTTTTGGGGAGTCCTCAGAGCCCTTCCAGTGCCTAAAGGGGCTCCAAGAGAGCTGGAGAGGGTCTTGGGACGGGGGCCTAGAGAGATGGACAAGGGGAATGGCTTCCAAGTGCCAGAGGGCAGGGTTACGTGGGATTTTGGGAAGGAATTCTCCCCTGTGAGGGTAGGCAGGCCCTGGCACAGGGTGCCCAGAGAAGCTGTGGCTGCCCCTGGATCCCTGGGGGTGTCCAAGGCCAGGTTGGACGGGGCTTGGGGCAACCTGGGCTGGTGGGAGGTGTCCCTGCCCATGGCAGGGGGTGGAATTGTTTGATCTTTAAGGTCCCTTCGAACTCAACCATCCTGTGATTCTGTGATCTCCGGGATGGCTCCACCTGCATGCAGAGGTGGCTCAGCCCTGGTCACCTGCAGGGACGTGGCAGGGACGTGTCCCAGCACTGCTGTGGCCACAGGAGTGTCCTCCCTGCCTGAAGCATTCCTGGCTCCATCGCTTTTCCGTAGTGAGTGATCTCCCTTGCCAAGTGTTGCAGTTATTGGGAGATAAATATTCCTCGGGGGCTCCCGGCGTTGGCCGCGGCCTCGCTATTCACAGGAACCCTGCAGTTTGTAAAACAACTGCGTGACAAATGGGCTGCTCTTGCTTTTTAGTGGGTTCTCCTCCCTTCAACCTCAACATGTTGGACTGGCAAGAGCCTTGGGGGCTCTTCTCTGGCTTTTGTGGTTTATTTCCTTTAAAATGGATTAAGAAGGACATGTTCCTCTGACAAGAATGAAGGGGACAACTGTGTATAGTGAGAACATTAAGCAAATCATTAAGAGAATTGCTTTAGAACAGGCCTGAGCAGCAATGCTGGGGGCAGGCATAAATAACGGGGGGGGGCTTTGGAAGAGCCGTGGATGGGGTTTGCATTCCTTGTCCCCCACGGACAGGATCTGGGATGTGCTCTATGTCTGTGGGCAGGGGGAGACAGAAGGAGGATCCCTTTGCTCCATAAAAGCCCCGCATCACTGTCCCCTCTCTGGTGGGTGCCCGGGATGCGGGAGGAGAGCAGGAGGGAGCAGTTTCTGTATGGAAGCTCCCTCTGGGGCATGCCTGGGATGCAGGAGGGCAGGAGGGAGTGATTCCTGTATGGAATGTGTTAACAGGCTTTTTCTGATGCTCATGTTACACCCAAGTGTGAGCTCGGTGTAGCCAGAGACTTGGAGTTGGAGAGCAGAGAACAGCTGACTGCAGGTGGCCTTGGCAAATACAGCTTTTTCCTGCTCTCCATGTTCCCGGTGGGATGTCCTTCCCCAGCCACACCCGGAGTTTCCATGGAAGGTCTGTGCAGCCACAGCAGTGTTGGCTGTGCTTGAGTGACAGGACTCGAAAGGTGAAGGGTCTCCATCCTTTGGGAGCATGAGAGGCACCCTCCCCTTGCTGAGCACAGAGCTGCAGCTCCCTGCTCTCTGCAGTGGGGGAATGCCCTGAAAGAAGCCCCGATCTGCTGGACTTGGAAACCAGGTACTTTCCTGCCTCCCGAATGCCCAGGCTGGGAGCATCTGTCACCCCCATATGGCTGTGATGTGGGCAGGTGGGTTTATCCCCTTTTCCTCCACACCTCTGTCCTGCTGCTCATTCCTCACCTCCTTTGAAGTCCTTTCCCGTGAAAGCCTCAGGGGGAGCAGACCCCTCCGGAGCCCCGGGAGGCAGCGTGGAGGGCAGGGTAGCCTGCGGTTTCAGGAGCAGATCTCTCCCTGTCCCTGCTCTGTGGTTCACTCTGCCTTTGTCACAACTCCAGAAAAGCCCCTCAGTGTTTGCCAGGTTCCTCAGCTGGCTCCTGATCTGCACTTGGTGCCCCTGCGAAGGGAGTTCACAGCCTTGGGATGCAAATGCAAATGCCCAGGGATTCTCCACAGAATCAGGGACTTTTCAGCTGATTCCATGGGCCGTGCAGACCCGTGCCCAGCAATGGGGGCTGCAGGAGGAGCGGCCGGGGTTCCTCAGGCGGTGCCAGGGCTGGACACACCAGGGGCTGGTGTGGGACACACTCGCTGGTGGTGGGAGATGAGGGTCGAGAGTTCATCCAGAGGTCGGTGTTTCCCTGGAAGGATCTCACATCTGCACAGATGTGCTGTGTGCTCACAGCTGCCTCAGCCCCAGCGCTGCCGCAGCCCCATCACTGTGGGGCATTGGCCCAGAACACCAGCCCTGCCCTCAGGGGGGCTGTCACCGTGTCCTGCCTGCTGGGGACATTGGCCCTGCTCGAGTCTCAGCCACATCCTGAGGTGACAGTGTCCCCCACCACGCTGGCTGCCAGAGGGTGAGAGGCAACCAGAGCAGAAGCCAGGCTGCTGCTTCTTCCAGATGTGTATGTGTGTGTGTTTGTATATATATATATATATATATATATATATGTATGTATATTTGTTTATTCGTGTGGTTTATGTCTATGTAATTATTTTTTTCCTGCCAGACACCTCTAGGACTAGAGCACGAGCTCCACAGCTGACACTCCACATCCCTGGGCAACCCCTCGGCAGCCTGGAGTTGCTCCTTCAGACGGAACGGGCCACGCTGAGCCCAGAACTGTGCATTTGGGAGAACACCCCATGAAGGACGAGGAGCACGTCCCCGGGGAGTGTGTCAGCAGAGGTGCCACCACAAAAAAAGCCCCTGTGGACGGGGTGCAGCTCTGGGTGCCCAGATCCCACCTGGAGCTGCCGCAGGGACAGTTCCCAGCTCCCGTCTGGTTCCTGCCCTGGGTGAGGAGGTGGCCCGGCAGCCATCCTGGTGGGGACACAGGGATGTGGCACCGAGGAACACTGGCAGCACAGCGGTCTGCTGGGGAGGAAGAGCAGGAGGAAGGGGATGCCAGCTCTGCACATGCCACTGAGAAGGGGTGGTGAACCCCAGGGAGCTGCTGTTTCCCGAGGAGGGGCAGGTGCTGCAGGAGACTCCCCTGGGCTGGGCTGTGGCCGCGTGGGGAGGGGAATTTCTCGGTGTGACGAGCTCACCTGCGGCCCAGGGATGCCGGGAATCCCACGGTGATCCCCGATGGCCACAGCTCGGTCCCTGGCTCAGGATGGCCACAGAGCCCTGGGCACCAGCTGCCCGCGGGGAGCTGGCACAGGGCACAGCCAGTCCCTAGGAAGGGAAGGTGCTCAGGGGAACTCCCCCAAACCCTCTCAGCTCTCCCAAGTGCCACCTCTGGCTCCTGGCGTTTGATGTCACACTCGGTGCCCCGATCACCTGAGCACCCTCCTCCCCATCCCGCCGTTTCTCTTTCCCTTCCCTTCCCTGTGGCTTTCTGCTGTTTTTCCCCCTCTGCAAGCTTATGTCTTTCTTTTCCCACTTCCCTAGCCAGAACACCCACATGCCTTTATCTCCTTCCCCCATCCCATCCTGAAGCCTATTTATACAGAGCCTGGCTCCTGCCCAGCTTGCCGGAGAGCGCCAGAGCAGCGGGACGGGGCTGGCAGCGCCCGCAGCCCAACATGCTCTTGGCTGAAAGAGGTTTCTTGCTGCTCTGGCTGCTCCCATCCATCCTCAGAGCCCGGTCTAGCACGGAGACGAGGCCCAGGTCCATGCCCTGCCAGCAGGTAAGGCTGTTTTCCAGGAGCACCCGGACTGGGATGGCTCCAGCAGCATCACTGGGGCTGTGAGCATCCCTCTGGATCTCCTCCCCACAGCTCTCACCTCCCTCCAGCCTCCATCTCTTTAACCTTCCCAGCCTCTCCTCTGTTTTCTGTCTCTGGACAAGCCTCCTGCATGTTGATCCCAGCATCCACCTGTTCCCACATCCATGCCATGCCCAAGATGCTTAAAGGCAGGATGGAGCACAGGGGTTCCAACAGCTGCCATGGATGTTAGCGAGGCATTTGGGAGCCCAGGTGGGGAACACCTGATTTCTGTCCCCCTCGAGAGAAATCAGCTGCTCTCCACCCAGGCTTCCAATTTCAGAGGAAACCAGTTTGGAGCTCGAGGTGGAGTCCACCACAGCACTTTTCCTCTGTCCAAACAGGGATGCTCTGAACAAATTGTGCATGGGAGGGAACAGTCCTCATTTCCACTTGCTCAGTGCCATCTTGGACAGCAGCTGGCTCAGCTGGAGCTGTGGTTTGTAGCCCCCCTCCTGCTCACAGCCCTCCTGTCTCTCCATAGAGCCCCACAAAGGTGTCCTGTAAAGGAGTCAGCCTACAGGAGTTTCCCAAGGAACTTGGCCGAGGAATTAAGCACCTTGAACTCTCCAACAACTTCATCCAAAACCTGTCAGGCAGCTACTTGCCAGGATTTGAGCAGCTGGAATACCTGGATATGTGCTCCAACCAACTGGAAGCCGTGTCAGCCACCACCCTGGCCCAGCTGCCCCGGCTGCGCTCGCTCCTCCTGGGATCGAACCACCTGGACCGGAATTTCTTGGCTAATGGGGAAGCCTTCCGTCTGCTTGGGAACATAGAGGTCCTGGACCTGTCGGTGAACGACCTGGAGAGCCACATGGCAGGCTGGTACATCAGCAACCTCACCAGCCTGCGGGTGCTGGATCTCTCTGGGAACAAGATGACCCGGCTGCTGGCAGGGACCTTCCGGAGCACTGCCCGGCTGCGCCAGCTCGATCTCAGCAACAACTACATCATGGAAATCCAGGAGGGAGCTTTTGAGCCTCTGCAAGAGCTGGAGGTGGTAAACTTGGCTTTGAACTCCATCCACTGCATCTCTGGCTTCAGCCTCACACAGCTGCGAGTTTTAAACCTCAGCCACAATGCCCTGGAGCTCTTCGCCTCCGAGGAGGGAGCGGAGCCCTACCTGCTCCGAGTGCTCGACCTGAGCCATAACAGACTCCTCTATTTCCCAGAGCTCCCCAAAGCCCATGATCTCACACACTTAAACCTCTCCAACAACCTTATTGCTTCCCTGCTCCCAGGCTCACACGGTCTGGAGGACTTTGTCCTGCCCTACAAGGAGATGGGGAGGTTCAACAGGACTGTGCACCCTGTGACCACTCTGACACGTGTGGTCGACTTGGACCTCAGCAATAACCGCCTGGAGCTGTTCCCATTTACCTTCTTCCACAGCCTGGGCTCCCTGCACAGCCTCAGGCTGGCTAGGAACTGTCTCCAGGAGGTGGCCAGGGAGCCTCTCACCAACAGCACAGAGCCTGCTGACCCCTCTCCCGCTCCACCACAGCACACCGAGCTCTCCGTGCACTTACTGGACCTCCACGGCAACGCCCTCCGAGTGCTGCCACGCTGGTTCTTCGATGCCCTGCCTCAGCTGGAAACGATGGATCTGGGCTCCAACAGCCTCCAGCCTTGCAAGAGCCAGGGAAGTGACCAGGGAGGGGGCTTGGAAGGGGGGTCTCATATTCCAGCCCCTGGAGACACCTGCACTCCCTTCTACAACATGCCTCGCTTGAAGCACCTCAGCCTTCGTGAGAACAACATCACCAGGCTGCACCCCCACGCCTTCAACAGGACCCCGCTGCTCTCCCTGGACCTGTCGGGGAACAGGGACTTGTCCGTGCCCACGGGAGCCCTGGGGGGCCTGGAGTTCTCCCTGCAGGAACTCTCTCTGAGGGGCAACCAGATGGACGAGAGCAGGGCAGCGCTGCCCTGCCTGGGCACACTCCGAGTCCTGGACCTCGCGGGGAACCACCTGAGCCTTTTGCCCGCAGGTCTCTCCTGCTCCCCGCTGGAAAACCTGGACGTTCGGAATAACAGCCTGCAGACACTGGGGAAACTGGGCAGCTGGTCCCACAGCCTGAGGGAGGTGTCCCTGGCTGGGAATCCCTTCAGCTGCTGCTCTCTGGGCTGGCTGCACTCGCTGCGCGCGGTCGGCGTGGCCGTGCGGGACCTGGACGAAGCCCGGTGCACCTTCCAGGACCACGGGCAGAACGTCTCTGCCAGGATCACCAGCTCTCCCCAGTGGCTCTGTCCCCAGCCCCAGGGCGCCGGCTCGCTGGCTCTGCTCGTGGTCCTGGTGGGCCTTTCCCTCCTCTGTGCCACAGTTTTCTGCCTCCTGAGGAAAGGGCAGAAGTCTCCGGGATGTGCAGGACTCTGGAGCAACAGGGTGGGGGTCTCCCCACCCCATCCCAAAGGAGAGGGGCCATCCGAGGAGAGGCCACCAGACATCGTCACCAAAGTGTAGCCCAGAACTGTAGCAATCGGTCAGAACTCTAATTATTATTAATAATATTAATCATATTATTGTGGTTTGGGTCTCCTCACTGGTTCCTGTGGGATTTGTGAGCCCAGTGATGCGAGTGTGGTGGGTGCTGGGTTGGGCAGAGGTGGGCTCTGGGCCACCTCTCTTTCTCCAGAAGGTTCCCTCATCTCCTCTGATCCCTGCAGGAAATCAAACACATGATTTTGAGTGTCATCACACATTCCCATCACCCCGGACAAGAGGTCAAGCCCTGGGTTGGTGGGATTGATCACCCCCTCCCAACCAATCATGCTCTGCTGTGGGGTGGGAATTGTCTCCATTGGGGCCACCTGGGTGCTTCCCAGCTGGCCCAGCAGCCCCCGTCGGCCTTTGAAGAAGGTTTAATAGCTCAGCTAAACACCTGCTGCTGCTCCTGAAGCATTCCCTGGTCCCGTGAGGAGCAGGCAGGGAATGGGAATGGTGCTCGGTGGTGGTCACAGTGCTGGGGTGGGGAGAGGGTTTCTGTAGGACTCTGCTCATCTTTCTGCTGCCTTTTCCTGGCCACTGGTGCTGTGGAGCTGGCAGGGCTTACACTGGACTGCTGGGGGTGTCTTCTCATCCCCTGGGATTGTGGAAATGAGAGAAGCGGGGGTCTGTGCTGTCAGTGGCCCTTCACGTGAGTGCAGGGCACCCCACCCTCCGTGTCTGGGCTCCTGAGGTGGCAGTGCCAGGGACTGCTGGTCCCACCCTGCGTCTCTTCTGTGCTTCTCCCCAGCAGTGTTACCTGTCCTGGGGTGGCACCTGAGCTCCCCGGGGAGGGACCTGCATTCCCATGTGCCCAGGAAGCGCTGTGCCAGCAGGTGAGTAGGCTCAGCACGTCCCTGGGGCAGGGATCTGCCCTCCCATGTGCCCAGGAAGTGCCATGGCAGCAGGTATTGTGCCAGCCTCCCTTCCCAGCCCAGCGCTCGCTGACATTACAGGGCCACTTTGGGAGCACCTGCCCAGAGCCCAGAATGGTTATGTTGCCTTCGGTGGGTGTTTCAGGTGCATTTTTGTGCCCTCTGTTCCTCACTTAACCCCTCCCTCACATCTCACCAGGAAACCTCCTTCCCTTTGTTCTGCTGCTTCTCCTGCTCCCACCAGCACCTTTAAGCTCACCGAGGGCTGGAGTCCTGCAGCCACCCAGAGCTGGGTGACCGAGGGACACTGGGGACCAGCAGGGACACCACGTACCACGGGGTGCTCAGGGGCACTCGGTGCCAGGCACTGCCCCGAGCTCCTGAGCGCTGCCGAGCCGTGTTTACCCAGCGCGGGTGACGCAGGATGTGTCGTGTCCCCGGGAGCAGCAGCAGCTGGGGGGGTTGGTGGCACTTGGGAACAGCGGCTGCTGGCGCCTGTAGTTTTCTCCAGGAATTAAAGCATCTGCTAAAAAATGTGCTGAAAATAGGAGGAAGGATTGTGGTACTGGTTTTAACCCGCAGGGAAGGAGCCCCAAGGCACGTAACTGTGCTTGGAGATCTAAGAGGACTTTTCCAAACTTGAAGATTCAGTAAAGCTTAGGGAAAGGGGGAAGAGGGATGGTGGCCTGGCTGTGGGACAGCCTGAGCTTGGGGATGGGAAATTAAGCTCAAAACACACAAGAAAGCCAGGAAAACCTCCAAGTACAAGGAAGGGCTGTGAAGGTATGGAAAACGAGCCAGGGAACCGGTGTGCTGAGTTATTATCTTCATTGATGTCTGTCTGCTTTCCCGATTCGAAGGACAACAGGATTCCAAGTTGTGCCTCATGGATTCGACAAGAACCGAATCCATGTCAGAGCCAAGGGCAATGTCCCCTTCTCCCAGTCCCGGGAAAAGCTTGGCCAGGAGCAGGGCACGGGGTGAGCATCCAGGGCTTGTGCTGGCACAGAGGACAACGAGGTGGGCCCGAACCACGCTCACATCAGCAGGAACCAGCACGAGGCCAAGAGGAACCCGGGGTATGTCCTGTGTCTGCATTGCCCCTCATCCGGAGCTTCCCAGGCTCCAGGGGAAATGGTTTCCCTATCCCAGGCGTGTCTTGGCATCTCAAACTTTTTCTTGATCCAAAAGGAGGGTAAAAGATCTGTGGAATATTGAAATTTGAACAAATAAAGTGAGGATGCCAAAACTGTTGCATTTGAGTCAGGCTGGGAGGCAGCAGGAGTGTAAATTTTGGTCTGACAGAAAAGGCAGCGGTGGGTGAAATGTTGTGACCATTGACAAATTTTCTAGAGAACTCGTTGAGAAATCCAGCAGAACTCATTCTTTCCAGTGGAAAGCCTTCACATTTCCCTGGATCTGCATTTTCATAGAATAATAGATTTTATCAAAAATTTCCAATGAGCTGTTCTGCTAACCCAGGCGGAAATTACCTTCTCTGCAACTCAATTACAGCACTATTTTTTGCCCCTTTTTCCTTTTTTCTTTTTTTTCCTCTTTCCCCTTTCTCTCCATGAAGATGAGCCAGAGCTTCGCCTTCTTCCAGAGCTGAGGCATATCCTGGGAGCTGACAGCAGATCTCACTCCTCCAGCCACTCCAGCCCAGCAGAGCAGGGAGAGCACTCCTCACCCTGTGTGTCCAGCAGAGCAGAGATGGACCTAAACCTCCCCGACCTGACAGTGAAGAGCACGTGCTTTAGGCGCTTGTTTTACCTGACTGAAGGTACATCCCCGCCCAGAAGGGCTGCTGGAGGTACCGTTTCTTTTATTTCTCCTGATATTCTGCGACGCCCATTCCCAAACCCAATTGATCTCATCAATCTCTGTCCTCGTGCTCCCCGTTCTGGGCTGCCTTGGATGTGCTCCTAGGGAATGTGGTGCTTATTCTACAGCTTTGGGATGGGACATGAGGCTGGTGACACCTCCAGGACACCAGCCCATGCTTCCGTCCCATCCCTAGGGCTGTGCTGCCGCTGCTTCCCGTTATCCCTCTGGCACAGCAGCTCTGACTCAACACAGCTCCCCTGGCAGCCGTTCCCAGCCTGGAGGGTGAGGTCAGGCGTGTTGTTCATGACACTTTCCTCCTCTCTGGGGTGGCTCTTGCCAGGCTGGCACCTCCAGATGTGCAACATGTTCCCCTGTGCCACCCCTGCCCTACAGAGCCCTGTGCTGCCTCTGCAGCATCCCTTCCCTGGGCTGGGGGCATTGCAGATGTTGCCACATGTTCTGCAGCTGGGTCCCCCAGCCCAGCAGAGCCTGCCCTGGGCTGCTGCACTGGGACACTGCCACAGGCAGCTCTGCCACAGCAGCACAAGAAGTGTCACCAGGTGTGTTTCTCCTCCCAGCAGGTGCAGCCCCACGGTCCCTGCTTCCAGTTTTGGGGCACTGATGGGCTGTGAGGACATCTCATGCTGGGAAGTGCTTCCAGAGGGGATTAACCGGCAGAAGCAAATCCCTCAGTCCCCATCCTGTGCTCCTGACTCTGGCACTACATTGGAAAGAGGAGCAGAGGTCCACAGCAGGTGGGCACTGGCACCCAGGGTGACCCTCACTGCCCCCACAGGAGACAGGAGGCTCCCAGTGTCCACCAGCAGCTGGGATCTCATCCCCAACCTCTGGGACGTGCCAGGAGCTAGCTGTGGAGCAGGACCTGCCTCTTGCCACGACGTCAGTGCCACATGACTGCGGTGCCACCACCACCTGCGTCACTGCCACGGCACTGGCACAGCCCCCGGGCCTGGGGATGTGGCTCCTCACGTGGTTGGCGGTAGGTGAGTGTGGGGTGGGAGCTCTGAGGTCACCAGGGGCCTGAGGGGACACTGATGGCAGGGCGACCCCTGGAAGTTCCCGTTCCAAGCTGTCTCTGCGGAGCGTGGGAGCCACAAGCTGTTGGGAGCTGGGACGGTGTGTGGGGAGGGGTCCCCGTGTGCTTACACAGGTCACAAACCACTCAGGGGTGTTTGCCTTGGCCCCTGTCTGAGTCCCAGGGGTGAGGCACACAAACCTTTGGCCATCCAGGACAGCTATTTGACATCTCTCCACTAACTGGTTCCACCCCAGGAGCCAGCACTGTGTGCAGACAAGCCCTGATCCAGCACCAGGTCCCCCCACCCGGCCGTGTCCCCAGGGGAGCCAACACCAGGCAGGTGGAGGGTGACGTTTCCCCATGTCCCTCCCTGCTCCCTCTGCTCAGCACCCGCCGATGGAGCCCCAGCCGGAGCTGGGGAAGGGAAACCTTTCCTGGGCTGGGAACCCCCTCCTGCCTCCTCCTTCCCCAGGGGCAGCCCGACATGGAAGGGGAAGGAAGGGGTATTTTTAACACTCACCCTGCACTTGTTTCAAGGATGAGCTAAAAAGAGGAATTGACATTCGAAGAAGTGTTGGTTTTGCTTTAAAAGGAAAGGTTTAGTTTTTTCCTACTGCTCGCTTATTGCAAAATTTTCTGTGAAGAAGGATTGGTAAAAATACCTCTCGTAGGAGGCAGCCTCGGTCAGGGCACTGGTGTCACAGTTCCCCGTGCTGGCACTGCTTCCACATCCCAAAGGCAGGGATGGGATGGGACTAATCCCGCCGTCCCGATGCTGATCACAGCTCCCATCACCTCCAAAGCGAGTCCCTCCCCACCTGCCCATCCTTGTGTGGTTCCTCTCTGCATTCCCCCTCTCCAGCATCTTTTCCTGACCATTACTCGTGGCTTCTGAACCCCTGGGAACCCGGGTGCCTTCCCAGCTGCCGTCCAGCCGCAGTGCTGTCCTGGCAACCCGCTGGAGCTGCTCCAGGTCCCAGAACAAGACACGACTCCCACCTTGAGGAGGCATTTCCCTGAGTGGCACGGGGGCTGGTGGAACTTTCTCCAGGGCCCCGAGGGCAGGTGGTGGCCCTCCAGAGCCAAACCAATGGCCAGAAGGTGGCAATATCCCCTCTCCTTTCTGGCCCTGACAGCGCAGAGCAAAAGGTCCCTCCTTGTGCAGGGGCTGGGGCTGGTTTGGTTGGGAATCCCTTTGAATCATGGAGTGGTTTGTGTTGGAAGGGACCTCAAAGCCCATCTCCCAGACCTCCCTAAAACACAGGATTGCCTGTACTTGGCAATTTCTGCCTTGCATGTGCTGGATGAACCTCTGCCTTCCCTCTGCTCACTGAGCACGTTGCCCAAAAAAACACCCAGGTACCTCCCAACAGTGACAAGAGCAGCTTTTCCTGGTCAGAAAATTCCTGATCCCTCCAGAAGCTGCTCAGATTTCCCCTCAGTGTTCCCCTCGGGGCCTGAGGCTGAAAAGGGAACTTGGGGAATCTGATTTCATAACACCAAAGTCCTCAGGGCTGCAGGGCGAGGGGCACGGTGTGGACTCGGTGTCCGTACGAGCCAGTACCTACCTGAAAGCAGGTCGGAGCCAGGTGGGGGTCGGGCTCTTCTCCCAGTGATAGGACAGGAGGAAACAGGCTCAGGTTGTGCCAGGGGAAGTTTAGTTGGATATTAGGAAAAATTTCTCACAGAACAGGTCACACAGGCTGCCCAGGGCAGCAGTGCAGTAACACCCCTGGCTGTGGCACCTGGGGACATGGGTCAGTGGTGGCCTTGGCAGTGCTGGGGGAACATCCTGCAGCGGCTGGTCCCTTAATCCCCTCCCAGGTGCTGTTTGGGGCAGGATTGCTGCCAATAACAGCTGGCCCCCCTCCGTCCCCCTCCTTGGCCCTGTCCTGCTGTGAGTGGCACCGAAACTGCCTTTGTTCCCCTCCCCAGGGCGGGGGCAGGACCTGCCTCAGCTGCTATAAGAGGGGGCGAGGGGGCTGAGCAGTCCCAGCCCTGCTCCCAGTCCCCATCCCAGTCCCATCCCCATCCCAGTCCTGTTCCCGGCCATGGGCCACCCCGCTGCCACCGTGCTGCTGTGCCAGCTGGGTCTCTCCGCAGCCATCCAGTGGCTGTGAGTCGGGATCCCCCCTTCCCAATGCCCCCTTTGGGGCTCCCCTTGGGATCCCATGGTCCCCCACCCCCTGACCCGCGTCCTGTCCCCACAGTGGGCTGGTGGAGCGCGGCAGAGGGGTGTCCTGGAACGAGAGCCAGCAGTGCCGGCTGCTGGTGCCGGAGCAGCTCCAGCTGTGCCGCCGGAACCTGGAGGTGATGCCCAGCATCGTCCGGGCCGCCGGCCACACGCAGGCCCTGTGCCAGCAGACCTTTGCAGACATGAGGTGGAACTGCTCCTCCATCCGGCGTGCCCCCAGGTTTGGCCCTGACCTGCTGAGAGGTAAAGGATGCTCCCCCTGCCGCTCCTGTGCTCTCGCTCTGCCCCACGGGGCATCCCGGGATGGCAGCGCTCACCGCTGCTCGGGGCCAGCCCTGCCTCGGGTGTCTCTTTTGGAGTAAGTTTGCTGCCTTTACACGGTGCTAATCCTGTGCAATTCCATCTGTGGGAGGTGACAGACGGGGACTTCCATTTCCAACAGCTCCACAAAAAAAGGACGAACAGGTGGGGAGCCAGGCTGTGCATGGACGGCGTGACACAGGGCGGGGGCACAGGTTAAAGACAGAGCCTTGGGTTTATCCTGATGCACGATTTTAAAAAACCCCAAACGCTTATTTGCTTTGGGAGGTCTTTGAGAAGAGGGTCTGGCTGGGCAGGGAGGAAGAGCATCTCCCCCTCTTCTCCCCAGGGACCCGGGAAGCCGCCTTCGTCTACGCCCTGGCAGCGGCCACCGTGGCCCATGGCATCGCCCGAGCCTGCGCCTCCGGAGAGCTCCCGCTCTGCTCCTGTGGCCCCGGGACCCCCGGGGACCCCGGCCCGGGGGGCAGGTGGGGGGGCTGCGGGGACAACCTCAGCTTCGGCCTCCAGCTCGGGGCCGCCTTCGCAGACAGCTCCGCCAAGTCCAGCAGGCTGCGGAGCCACGGGAGCAGAGCCACGCACCTGCACAACAGCGGCGTGGGCAGGACGGTGGGTGTGGGACCACCCGGGCTGCTGCAGCCCAGAGCCGGGGGTGCCAAGCCCCCGGGAACGCTGCAGCCCAGCACGCCGTGGAGCAGCCTGGAGAGGGGGCAGAGGTGCCCAGTTTGAGGTGTCACACTCTGGCCAGGCTGTTGGGATGTTGTCTGAACGTCAGGAGGCAACTAAATGGTTAAGAAGTGTGTTTGCAGACACCCGCCCCTGCTGCCCTCCCACCCCGACATCCTGCACCCTTTCCATAACCAGCACAAGGTATCTGCCACTTCCACCCTTCTCACTGGAGCAGAGCCCAGCTCCCCAGCCCATCCAGGTTTTGTCTTTCTTGCACTCCTGTGTCCCAGCTGAGGCTTGGGAAGCCCCCACCTCCAGTGGCAGCTCCTGCAGTGAGTTCCCCAAGGACCAGGTTCTTCTCAGAAAGGATTGAAGCAGGGCTGAGCCCCTGACTGCCCCCTTACATTAATTTAAATGTTGCAATAAAGATCAGAGCTCTTACATCTCTTTAACCTTCCCATAGATGCCTTTTCAAGTCAGTCCACGGGGTGGGTACCAGGAGAAAGTGAACTCCCCTATTTTCCTGTCCCTGCAGGTGCTGAGTGACTCCCTGGACACCAAGTGTAAATGCCATGGTGTTTCAGGCTCCTGTTCGGTGAAGACCTGCTGGAAGGGACTGTCAAGCCTGGATGAAATTGCCTCTGACCTCAAGTCCAAGTACCTGGCAGCCATCAAGGTGTCCCACCGGCTGGTGGGGCCCAGGAAGCAGCTGATACCCAAGGAAATGGATTCCAGGCCAGTGACAGAGACAGATCTGGTTTATCTCATCAACTCCCCTGACTACTGCACCCCAAATCTCCAGCTGGGGTCTCTGGGGACACAGGACAGGTAATAAGTTCAAACTCAGCCTCTGATTTCGTGTCTGTCTGTACTGCTGGGTTTGAGAGCATGTCCTGGGAATCTGGCGTGGGTGGGCTGAGCACAGGGTGCCCAGAGAAGCTGTGGCTGCCCCATCCCGTCAGGCTTAGAGCAACCTGGGCTAGTGGAAGCTGTCCCTGCCCATGGCAGGGAGTTGGAATGAGATGAGCTTTAAGGTCCCTTCCAACCCAAACCATGCCATGATTTTATGATCCCGCTGTTTCCTGCTGTGGGCAGCCCAGCTCTGGGAAAGGCTGTGGGCAGGTCCCCCAGCTCAGCACCCTCCTCTCCGCAGGCAGTGCAACAAGAGCTCTGTGGGCAGTGCCAGCTGTGACCTGCTGTGCTGCGGCCGTGGCTACAACACCTACACGGAGGAGGTGGAGGAGCGGTGCCACTGCCGGTACCGCTGGTGCTGCTCCGTGGTGTGCAGGACGTGTCGGCGCAGGGTGCAGAGATACGTCTGCAAATAACAGCTCCAGGCACAGCTGGAGACCGGACTCCGATCCCAAGGGATGTCCCAAGCAAGGAGTGGCTGTGCAGGAAGCCTGGCTTCTCGCATTGCCATGGAAAACCTCAGCCCGAGAGATCCCGGGAAGCCTCCGGTCCCTTCCAAGCCAAACCTCAGGGCAGGACAAAGGGCTGCCCTCCTGCGGGCAGTGTCCAGCCCTGCCTCCAGCTGGGACAAGCCATTGATCACTCCACAGGAACAGCCCCTTTCTCCGGGGTGAATGGGGACCCTGGGCTGCCATTGTCCCTTTGCAGGAGGTTCTGACAGGGGCCTGAAAGCCAGGAGTGATGGATGGGAATGGGCCAAAGTTATCCACTGGGAGAAGGCTGCAGGGATAGAAAGCTACTTCGGGTCAGGGGGTCATGGGCAACTCCTTTGGGGACAATTCTGCCATGGGCTCACCCACAGCCTCTGGAGCAAACACTGGTCCAGTGCCCTTTGCGGCATCGGAATGAAGGCCAGGCTTGGACACAGACAGAACCAGGCATTGCTCCGGGAGCCAGGACTCGTCAATCCTCCCCAAGATCTGCACGGACATGCTGCTGCCTTCATTGATGGCAGACAGACTACGGACAGGAGAGGTCCTGGAGGCTGCCAAAACAGGGCAAAACTGCTCCTGCCAGGTGTGTATTAAGTGGCTAGCCTGGCAAAACTGCTCCTGCCAGCAGTGGGTTACCAACCCCACCATGGCATCACTGGAGCTTCTGCCCGCTGGGCTCCTGTTGGAGGTGGAAGCCCACTCAAGGCATGGAATTCTCATGGCTTGTCCTTCCTCCCCCTTCTTTGGGACCACTGGAGTCTTCAGCCCATTCTTTCCACTCCCTCAGCACCAGGTGTGTGCGAAGTCTGAACTGGAGGGACATGACTCCAGGGCCCTGGGGAAGGAAGAATGAACCTTTAGTCTCTGTACTTTCTGTAAATGGGATTCTGGTGTGTTTTTTAAATAAATGTATTATATCATAACTCTCTATGGCTTGTTTTGTAGGACAACCTTCTTCCTCCATCTCCCTCTCAGCTGGCCCCAGAGAAAGCAAGGCTGTAAGGAGACCACAAAACCCTGTGTCCACAAAGCTCTGTGTCTGTACTTTCCCTTACACATAGCTGAAGACCAGGTCACTTCTAATTCTTTCTGCTGCTCACTGCCCCAGATTTGCCTTTACTTGCAGACAGCTGCCAGCCTCAGCTCCCACACACACATGGAAGGTTTTATCACCTGCTTCCTCAGAGCTCAGACCAGCCAGCAAGGAATCTGCCTTCCTGGGATTCAGGGCTGGTGGCTGGAATCTGAGCCAGCCCAGGTTTATTTTCTGATCCTTTGGGGATGTGGGCTGGACTGGCGCGTGTGTGAACAGCGAGGAGTTGGGAGCCAGGGCTGGGGGCTCTGGTGGCCCCACATTTCCCTTAGTGAGGAATCTGGCCAAGTGCTTGGACGGGATAAGAGATCCCTGTTTGTGCAGTCCTTGGTGAGAAAGAATGAGTCCAAATACACAGGTGCTGTGGAGACCCCACAGGTACCTGGGATGGGAATCCAGGGGTGGTTCCCTGCAGCTCACACCAGGACCTGGAGACTCCACAGCTCCGTGTGCTCCTCACTTTGTTTGTGGTTCCCACTGAACGGAGTTGGCCATGCTCAGCCCTCATCCAGCTGGACGATTACTCATTTCCATTTTCATTCAATCATTTTTAACAGTCTCTGCTGGGTCACGGAATCGATTCATGAGCTTTTCTTGTAAACCATCCCCTCCCCTTAATGTACTCCAGGTTTCCGTGTGAGCAGTGAAGGAGAGTCAGAGATGCCTTGGGATGATCCTGGGAGCTGGAGGCTGAGCCTGTGCTCTCGCAGTTCAAGGAGCGAGTTCACCATCACTATCAGTTGTTAATGAGCCATTGACTGGCTCTGCCTCCTGCCATCTCCCTTCCCAGAGCGCCAGGAAAGCCGCAGCTGCCCAAGGCCAAAAGTTATCTTGAGTTTTCTTTTAAAATGCAATTAGGGTCAGTCCTCGGCATTCCTCGGAAAAGGGAGTTTCAGCCGCCAGGCTGCAAAACAGCTGCAGTTTCTGTGTCCGGAGGGATGCAGGTACTTAATTAGGAGGATTGCTTACATACCTCCCATCCATCCATCCCAGATCAGAGGAGGTGACACCGGGAGGGGCTGCGAACTCTCCCCGGAGCATTGCAAAACGAGCTGGTGAGAGGGAGAAACAGGGGAAGGATCTTGTGGAGCGAGAGCTCCAGCCAGGAGGGTGGGAAGTGTGATTTGCATTTGGTAACTACAAACACGCACAGCCTGGGGTGGAGGAGAGGAGCCACAATAGCAAGGAATGCCCGGGGGAGCTGTCAGGATCCCCTCCTAGAGAGCTCCCATCGGAATTTCTGCCTGGGAAAAGGCAGGGTCAAGTGCTGAATATGCAGAGCCCACTCCTCCCCTCCCTCCTTGACTTGAGTCCCTCTTCCCAACAGGGAAGAGCTGTGGAACCACTGGAGGGGTCACTCAGCAGCCAGGATCCTGGCTCCGTTTGTGTCCTGCGGGAAAGGGGAAGGCGCTGTAATTATCTGGAGGGTGCAAAGGGTCAGGAAGGAGGTGACAGCTCAGTGACAATGGTCTGATGGGAGGTGTTGGAATCCGGGCCCACACCTGGAATTAGCAGGGATGTGAGATCTGCGGGGCTGGAACGTCCCCCAGGGGCCAGGAGCCAGAGGATGGATCCAGTGGGAATAAACCCTGTGCTTGGCCCCAGGTGTTGGGGGGACCCACGGTCTGGTTGTCTTTTCTCTCCATAACCCTGTTTGGGTGAAAAAGCCAGTGGAAAGGTGCCAGGGCAACATGGAGTTCCTTTCTCCAGCCCGGGCCAGCACAAGCACCCCCGAGGTAAAAAATGGGAAACCCAGTTATCACCCTCCAGTGGCTTCCAGCAGCAGTCAGTGCAACTCTGCTGGAGAAATTGGTGCAAGAAAGCTTGTCTTGAGCTTTCTATGCCTTTTCCACCCCAAACACCTCCTGCTTTGGCAGGGAGCCCTTCAGGACCCAGGTAATGCCAGGCAGTGTCCCCAAAAACGGGAGCATCCGTGTCTGTGGCAGTTGTGGCTTTCCAGCCCCCCAGGCGCTTCCTCAGGCAGTTCCTTGTCCTCCCCAGGCTGCTGGCACTGCCCTCTGCTCCCCCAGCCCCCCCTGCTACTTTCATGCACTCTTGATCTTGCTGCTAAAACACTGACTTATTTTTCCTTTTATTTCCTTATTCATTGAGGGATGCAGCATATCTCATTCAAGGAGGATAATCTGAGCAAGGGCAACCAGCTGTCAGCAATTAAGTGTTTTGGAATAGGAATGACCCTGTGTTCAAGGATATGTTGGGATATTTCTTCCCTGCAGCCCTGGACTGCAGCTCGCACTGGGATGTGGATCAGGACCTCCACCTGCTTTTGCCTGTGCTCTTCCCAAAGAGAGCTGAGCCAAAAGGAGGAGAAGGCCCTGGAGGTGGCTCAACTGTTGATCAGCATCTTACAGAATCCCAGGATCCTGGAGTGTTTGGGCTGGGAGGGACCTTAAAGCCCATCCAGTGCCACCCCCTGCCATGGACAGGGATACCTTCCACCAGCCCAGGTTGCTCCAAGCCCCATCCAGCCTGGACTGGTGGAAATATTTGGGGGATGTTGCTCTGACCTTTGGGATGGCTGGTCCCTGCGCTGTCACACCACGAGACACACACATGGGTAAATGCCTGTACTTGAGGAAAACCCCTTCTATCTCTGTTCCCCTTTATTCCTGGGGTGCCCAGCAGTGTCACGGTGCCCTAAGGATGAGGGGTTGTCCTCGTGGGGACGTTCAGCTGTGGGACAGGGCACATCAGCAGGGGTGAGTAAGAGCCCTGGGACCCGAGGGGGAAGAGCTGCAGCCTGAGGAGGCCGGGCTGTGGGGCAGATCCATCCCTCGGGGTCACGGAACCCCGGGCTTTGCTCGGCTCCTCCAGGCGCTGCTGAAGAGTGGGGCCCTGGCCAGGTGTGCCGCAGGTGCCTCTGCTGGGGGTGTCACAGCACCTGCTGCAGGTGCAGACGAGGGGCCACGGGGCGCTGGCTCCGTCCACCCGTGTCCGTGAGCTCTGCCAGCTGTTCCCAGCCCTGGAGGGCACAGCAGGTGACAGGGCCGGCAGGGCACACGCCCTGGGTGGCTCTTCCCGCAGCACCAGGCCTGGGAAGGCAGAGAGGGTAAATCACAGGTAAATCACAGGTAAATCAGCCAGGGCCGGGTGCCCACCACAGCGCTGCCTTCCCACCGGGCTGTGTCCCACTCAGGGGCCCAGGGTTAGGCCTCACCTGCCCGGTCGCATCGCGGCCATCTGGGGAGCGAAATGAGAGCGAGATGGGAGCAGTGCCGCGTCCCGCTGGTGCTGCAGAGGGAGCAGAGAGGAAGGGCAAGGTGCTGTGCTTAAACAACAAATCGGAATTTATTAGAGCCCTACTGTGGAGGGCTCACACCGCGCACCCCTTTTGCACAGCGGGAAGGGGGATGTTTTGTGCCAGTTTACCCAACCATCCCCAGTCCCCACCCGACTGCCCTGGGCGCTCCCTGCCAGGACCTGGCGCGGCAGGACCTGGCAGGGATAAGTGCGGGCGCACTGGAGGCCTGGCAGAAGCGGCGGCCCCGCCGGGCCGGG
>VWZF01005145.1:13243-24496 GCA_013396755.1 Sclerurus mexicanus | reverse complement strand
TTTCTTTTTCTTTTTCTTTGTTTAAATGGGCAATTTGTTCACTGGGATATGCAGGGGCTTTCCAGTTGGTTGACCCTCAACTTGTGCTGCTGGTATTTCCTCCTCAGGTTCAGGAAGCTGCATTAGCTTTTGTTGAGCTTCATTAAGTTCCTCTCTGCCCAGCTCTCCATCCTCTCCAGGTCCTGCTGAAAGACAGTACAGACACTCCATCCAGATATGTATCATCAGCAAAATTGCTAAGGGTATACTCTGTTCTGCAACCAGGTCATTGATGAATGAGCTGAACAAGAATAGACCCAGTACTGAACACCATTAGCAACAGACCTCCAGCTAGAATCTGTACTGCTGATCACAACACTCTGGGATCTGCTGTTATCAATCCACTTCACTGTCGATCCTCTAACTCACACTTCCTGAGCTTACCTATGAGGATCTTACGGGAGCCAATGTCAAAAGCTTTGCTGAAGTCAAGGTAGACAACATCCACTTCTTCCCCATTGTCTGTCTGTGCAGCCAGTGATGGCTGCAGTGATAGAGGATCTCTGGCAACTTTGTTCATTGATAGTTCCTGTCTTTTTAGGCTTGTGCTGACTCTGAGGGTGGCATTTGTGAGTCATGTTTTGCTCCCTTGTTATGGAGGCACATGTCAACTAGGAACTCTACTGACAACATGAATAATATTATTAGGGATGTGCCAAAAGCAAAGGGCCTTCTCTTTCTTTCTGCTCTCAGCAGGCAAATGTACTTCCATAGATGATCCAGGCAAACAAAGCATTTTAATTACATACTATAGAAGTCTAGCCACAATTCCTGACTGAAAGCAAATCTAAAAAGAAAGGGGAAAAAAAAATCTATTTATTAACAGAAAGTTTTACCAGAGGTTTTAATAGTATGCTTGGGTAATAGTGAATTCAAAAGAATGTTTCTAAGTATTTAACTATACTTATTTTCAATGGTCAATACTTTTGCTACACTTCAGCAGAAAGTATTAATCTTAAATATTAAATCTTTTTGTAAGTGGAACACTGGCTGCAAGATGATGGATCTGGGTCCTGAATTTTGTTCTAGACTGGCTCTGATTCTATTTAGTTAATTATTTGTAACCTGTGAAAAAGAAAAAAAAATAAACAAACAAAAAAAACCCTCAAACCAAAAAACCAAATGCAGAAAAAAGAAAAATATACAACAGACAAACTAAAAGGTTCTGCATTATCTAGTACAGGAGAAAATGAAATAAAAAGTAGTCCTGTGGATGCAGTAGAAACCTGATATTTGGAGCACTGTAGATTTGTTCACTTTAAAGAATAAATGTGTTTTATATTAATCAGCTCTATTCTTCAGTGAAACTATTCGTTGCTCAGGAAAGGAAAGGGCAGAGAAATTTATGAATAAAGTAGAAATAAAACTAAAAAGGCATTTTTCATTCTCAAAAAGCTTTAAATGCGTTTCTTCAGCAGTGTCCAGTTCCAAGAGCTCTGTCTTTTCTCCACACTGAAGCCATAGTTTTGCTTGCTTTTCTCACCATTACATAAGCTGTTTCTTCCCGTATCTTTACAGTCTTTCTTACACCTTCCTTGTTTTTGCCAAAAGCAACTGTTTGTGTAGCTAGTCAGTGAAAATGAATGAAAATGCTTAAGACTGGCTTAACACTAGTTGAAAGAATACAGATATTTTCTAGATACATTTGTAGATTCTCTAAAGCCTTAGTCTTCTCAAAAGTGACACTGAAAAAAGAAGAAAAGAGTTTAATTCAACTGTAGCAGTGTTATATAGGAGTTACTCTCCAATAGCCAAAACACTTCCACAAAAAAAGTATGCAAATTAAAGTGGATGACAACTACCAAGCAGTTTTATACTGTTTAGGGAAAAAACACTTTTCTACTTCAGACATGTAGCTTATAAGAAATTAATTTATTCTGCTGCTATACTCACCAATGTTGTCTGTATTTCCAGGCAATTTTTGAATGCTTCAGTATTTTAATTGTACTTAAAGTTCATTAAAAATCAAAATCTCTGATCTATCTGCTCATCCTTTAAGCATGTTACAGGAAATTTCAATGGTGAAATAAGTTTCAAACAAATATTAAAATTTCCTCCTGGCTGAAGTTCACTCAGTTCAGCATATTGAAGACACTATCTAGCCACGCAGAATTTAGTGGGCTGCATGAGCAGTAGAAAATGGAAAGTTTTATCCTGAAGTGTCTTGAGTAAACTGGAAGAGATGAAAGACTTTGCTGGGGAACTATAAAAAACTCAGAAATTATTCAATTCATTTTTACTTTTCATTTCAACATTAAAAAAAAAATTGAAGAACATAGTTATGAGTGAGAATAAGTAATGATTTCCTTTCTGAAGTAACTGTGTGCTTACTGTATATTAGAATTTTTTGTGACTGCATAAATGTGCCTAAAAACAGCTTTGTCAACATTGTTTCTAGCCTGTTGTACTTATTACAGACACAAAGTTTACCACAGAAACTGGATTCAGGCCATAAGATGGAAAACATATCTTAGTCCTACTAAGTGTTCTAAGCATTTAAAACCATATAAGAATACTAAAAAATTACTTTTTTATAAGTAATGCAACTGCACAAACAAGCACAGTTTGAAACAAGCAGTTTGTATTAATCCAGATATGACACCAATAAAATAAAATACAAAAAATACTTGACCTTTTTGAACTTCCTATGCTTTATATGAGCCCACCTCTCAAGCATGCCAAAGTCCCTTCAGATGGCATCCATTCCCTGCAGCGTGTCTACTGCAACACAGAGCTTGGTGCCACCGGCAGACTTGCTGTGGGTGCACTAAATCCCACTGTTCCTGTCTCCAATGAAGATGTGAAAAAACACGGGTACCAATATCAGCTCCTGAGGAACGCCACTTGTCACTGCCTTTCATTTGGACATTGAGTCATTAACCACAACTCTTTGAGTGCGACTATCCCACCAATTTTTTATCTACTGAGTAGCCCAACCATAAAATCCATGTAATTATTTTATCAAATAATTTCTCGAGGTGATCTGAAAACCAGTCTATATAATGCACATAAATACTTAATAGATTTTAAACTATTGTGCAATTGTAGCAATAAACCACTTTAAAAATCAGTTCTAACTTGTGCATGAAATCACCTGAGAGTTTGATTTAGTCCACTTAAATTCTTAAGGCACAAAACACATGGATTAGGGGGAAATAAAAGTCTTGAATCATATCCATAGCTGAAAATATGTCTTCATAAGCATTATGAAACATACTTTTAATACAGATTCTAAACATTTACTTACGGAAAATAACCTGCTAGATCTTTTTAAAACTACTTTACCAAAATTTCTGATGATACAGTAGTGTAAAATTTGTTCAAGTTTTGACAAAAATAATACCAGCCATTTACATACTTCCTCTAATATTCATCGTATAAGGAGAAAAAGATTGAAGAATGTGTGGGGAAATCTATTATCAAATGTCACTGTGAAGAAATTATTTTGGAACTAACCAACAGAACAACATAAAACAAATTTGTGGAAAATAAAAGAAATTTGTTACCTTGCAGATTGTTAGAAAATAGTGAAACAGACTGTCTGTTACTTGCTAATGCTGGGACATTCCTTTTTCTCAGAAAAATGGATATACCTACTAAAGTGGATGCTTTTCTTCCTTTGATTGTTGCCAAAATCAAATTCAGACACGAGAAAATAACTAAAATGACTGACAAAAAGACAATGCAGTGTAATGTGCCCATAATACACCAAAATTATTCATACTTAAGAAGAAAAAAATCAGGAGTTCTGAAAACAAATGTGCAATTACATTCAGGAAAATAATAAATATGAAAATGGTGAGACCGCTAAGATCGAAGTATAAAGGAGGAAAAAAGAATTAAAAGAAGCTGAACTTTCCTAAAGAAAGACTTACATAGTTATATGCAAATTTTCCAGTGGTCTTCATTACAAAGGAATAATTTGAATTTTTGTGTTGTTCCTTAACGGAACTATCATGTTTTCTCTGTTATAAAGCCTGCCTCACCTTTTCTTTGGGTAAAATGGAGACTAGAAAGTTTCTATTGCCACAATCATTAGAGGGCTTTATAGATAAACTAGATGTCTGCTTAATTACATATATGATTGCCTATGCGTACTGTATATATTACATACATATGTTTCACTCACATGCTAATTTAAATGTTTCTCATTGTAGCTTTACTTACAATAATTGAACATGATTTGTAGTAAGCCAAACTGCCTAGTTATCCTTTAATTTTCAAATCCCCTTTTTTTTTCTTTTTTTTTTTCTTTTTTTTTTACGAAAATTATTAAGGTTTAGAGCAATGATTTTGATCATCTTGCAACTTAGAGGTATGAATTAGCTTGTCATTTTACTGTCTTGTCACACATAAGCTACTTGACTCAGATAATTTATATAGCTGATGTCAGATATAGATGCACAGTAGATTTTCCCAAGGCTAGTTCATAGAGTTATATAGCACAAATATAACTGTTTAAGGATTTGATCCTCTACTCAAAAAAATCAAAATAAATTCTAATTAACTGACAGGATTAGGCAAAACCCCATAATTTTCTTGGAAACATTCATATGACAAAAGAATGCCAGTCTGTGAATGATGTGAAAGGAAAAAGGCACTCAAACATTGCCATGGAGTAGAATGAAAAGCCCTTATATAAGTTTGGAAAATTAACTTTCTCACTGATCATTAGTACACATGGAGGTCTTCTTTCCTAATTTTTACTGGATTTATATATCTTACTTCCTCTAAGTTTAAATATGTTTCTGACTTTGATCCTTCAGCCTGTGTGGGTTTTTTACCTTCTAGGACCTAATCAACTTTCAACCAAATTTTATTCTGGCTGCCAGGAGTGTGCAACTGTAATTCTAAAGGCACTTATTCTTCAAAGATAACTGTGTTGTTCAGGAGCTAAGCCTAATTACACACTCAAAGTGTTGAACTAAATATATATAGCAGTGTACTTACAGCCTGGAGTTAACCCAGAGTTCACTTCTGATAAGGAAAGAGAGAAAGAAAGGATACTTTTTTGTCGAATGATGAACATAAATTATCTTGGATCATGACTTTTTTCAATGGAGTGATAAAGTTACTCTCCAAGTCTTCCCTTGGAGACACTCCAAAGAACTCCATCGGCATACATAATGAATCCTTCCTGGTGTCATCTTCAAGGATAAGATGACACTTCCTACTGTATAGGAAATCACAGTCTCCACAAGACCTGTACTGGTTTTGGAAGTATAAAAGACAACATACTGAATACTGAGAAGTAAGCATCAAACTATCAGAAGTGTAATGATGTTTCTTCATTCCCTTCTTTCCCCCACCCAGACCCAGCACATGGAGAAAATGAAGTTAATAATTGGTGTACTAGAAAAAGTTTGAAAAACCTGAATTCTGAGTTAGAGCTTTATTACTTATAGCTGTGCCTTTTGCTAATGTAACTGAAAGAAAATAACACTTTTTATCTTTTTTAATCTTTTTCTGAAAAATAAGTCATGGACCTCCACTTAACCACTTAGTTTTCTGACTTAAGAGTGCAAGCTGATAGAGGAGACATTTAAAGTCAAATGCTTGCTCTAAAAAACATTAAGTTATTTTATCTTAAGTATGTCAGCACAGAAGTAAGTACTACTTCTCCCAAATCAAAGACATAACTGTTAGAAAAGTCATGCTCATACATGTTCTCTCTCTTCTTCCAATTAACATTCAAAAGTAAAGTGACACTCTTACAGATAAAAGAAGATAGATTTATTTATTCAGCATTGCATTTAGTCTGTGAGGCAGGATGTGTACTCAGAAGACACTAACAGAAGTGAAAGACGAAAATGGAATCTCAGATTAATACGTCATACATATGTACTCTAAAGTTGAACTATTAAATCACAAAGACTGGACTACAGTTCTTAAAGTTTCACCTCTTTACAGAGCAAAATATTGGCAATAACTCTTAAACTCCATGAGAATGCTGAAGGCAGGGAGCCAGCTTGAAATAGTTGATACCTTGATGCTCAGAAAAAATAATATATTAAGGATATCCTGCAGAACACTTTTTTTTCTATTGGTTAATAGTGGTATATTAATAACTACCAGCACATGGTTTGCAGGAATTTGTGGGTGTAAGTACCACATTTTGTATACATGATGTAAGACCCTTGAATTTGCTGTTGGATTGTTTTTCTTATGCCTGTATGAGTCTAACTCTGCAATGCAAGTCTTGTAGTGACTCTTAATATTTATGTTTAAATCAATTCAAGGAAAAATGCAAACATACTTAAGCCCTATGGGCTTGATGTCATACAATTGTTATTTTTCCAAACAATGATGTGTAGAAATGGATGTAAAACTGTCTACCTAAGTGCAAAGATTGGAGCAGATGTAGCTCATGAATTACTTCAGTCAAGTGATTACTGTGAATAGACTGAAATGAAATTAATTATTGATTTAAAAAGCATGGTAATTGGACTATAAGCTAAAACTCTTTTGTGGAATTTTCCATTTCTTTTCTGAAGTAATTTTTTCTAAGTTTTTTTCCTGGCAGTTTTTCCTTATCTTATGGATGTTTCATTAATTTTGCCTTTTCATGGAATGTCAGAAAATTGAACCAAAATATTATGCTTTTTATTTGTATAGGATTTATTTTCACATAGATCTGATCAAATTCTATGCTACTGAAAGGCAAATTTTGTGCTGTTTCATTATTTAAGGGCCTGACCTGAAATATTCCACAGAAAAATGGGCTTAAAAATGTAGACTGTAAGAAATCTTTATACAAACTACATTTCTTTTTAGTTAAAACCAACAAATGGCTAAAATTATGAATTACATTTTTCCATTTGCAGTTTGAGAATGTGTCAGAAAGTATAGTTTTCAGCATTACCTTGCAACTTCTGTTTTTTTTCCACACCTCCAGAAACAGAGAATGCAGCATGAGAGAAAGATGTCTTCCTAACAACAGCTAATTGCAGAACTGAATTATATCTGAAAGAAATCCAACTCTGAAATTCACAAGGTATTTCTTTAATTTCAACAAAAACACATGATTAAAGTACTTTTTCAGATATAGAGGCTCAAAGAAAATGTGAAAAGAAAAATGGGGAAGAATTTTTTGCAGTTTTCCTTCTTCCCATGAAATAAAACTAAATCAGACCTTTTTCACTTATCTCTCTGTCTTGGTTTCAGCCAATGCAGAGTTAATTTTTTTGCAGTAGCTGGAGTGTATTTTCCTTTGGGTACTTTATTCATGTAATAAGTAATAGAGTGAACCTTGCCAACAAACTCAGTTAAGCTGTACTTCCATACATTTCTATTAAAACCTGCTTTTGCTAATACCGTTGACTGCAGTTATTTAAGTGGCCTAAGCACTCCTTTGCAAGACTATGAAACCTGAAAGTTGTCCCATAATTATAAAATTGTTCCAGACACATTAAAAAAAGACATAAAAATATCATCAACTGGTAATGATGGAAAACTAATATTTCTGCTCAAAAAATGCAATTACAAGTGATCAAATTTAACAACATTTTGAATGCTCCAAAAAAGAAGCCTTCAATTTCTTGGTGTTAGTAATGAGATGCTGTTTTTTGTTAAAATTAATTTAACTTTTGTCATAGAACTATGCCAACTTTTACAGCACTGAAATGACATTGGCCTTCTGGTGTGAGTCCTGAGGAGGACTACCAAGTTGATTAGAGGGACGGAGCACCTCTTCTGTGGGGAAAGGCTGAGAGAATTGGGATTGTTCAGCCTGTAGAGGAAAATATTTTGAAGTGACCTAATTACAGCCTTTCAGTACTTTAAAGGATCCTACAAGAAAAGAAAGATGGAAAGAGAATATTTACAAGAACATATAGTGACAGGACAAGACATAATGTCTTCAAACTGAAAAAAAGAATATGTTTAGATTAGATATTACAAAAAATTCTTTACTGTGACAATGGTGAGGCACAGGGACAGGTCACACAGGAAAGTTGTGGAATTCCCGTAAGTGTTCAAAGCCAGGTTGGAGGGAGCTATGAGCAACTTGTTTTAGTGGAAGATGCCCTTGTCCATGGCAGGGAGCTTGGAACTACATGATCTTCAAGGTCTGTTACAACCGAAACCATTCTGTGATTCTTTAAAATAACATTTATAAAAAAGCTCTTTAATTTCAGTAGTATTGCTGGAACTAAGCCAGTTTGCTGGATTCATTCTCTTCACAAGAGTTTTGAGGAGTTTAAAAAGAAGGTTTAGTGGAAAATCAAGGACAAATAATTTACTATGTGGGTGTCTTCAAAATACTTTAGTATTGGCATGTGGTACTAGAATACAGTTAGAAAACTGTAGAAAACTGCTAGTCTTCTAAAAAAACCCATTATTTATGCAGTCATAAGTGGGTAGTTAAATTTTATTATCTAAAAAAAATAAAATTACTAATGGATTTTTTGAATAAGGCATTTCAAGACACAAAAAATATAATAGGTCTTATATCACAAAACCTATAGTGTGTTAGCCTGGAGAAGAGGCAACTGAGAGAAAATCTTATCAATGCATACAAATAACTTAAACACAGATGAAAAGAAGACAGATCCAGATTCTTTTCAGTGGTGTTGAGCTACATGACAAGAAGCAACTGGCATAAACTGAAACACAGAAAGTTCCATCTCTGTATCAGGAAAAACTTCCTTGCTTTGAATGAAAGATAGCACTGGAAGAGGCTGCCCAGTGAGGTTGTGAAGGTTCCTTTTCTGAAGATATCCCAACCTACCTGGATGTGATCCCGTGCAACCCACTCTAAGTGAACTTCCTTTAGCAGGAGGGTTGAACTAGATGATTTTCAGATGTCCCTTCCAACCCAAATGAGTCTGTGATTCTGTGTTTACCATTTTGGCTAAAGGTATTAATTTACTTATGCAGAAATATGCTTCAGGCTTAAATGCAGGCAATTAAAGTTGCGCAAAGCAATCATGATTCCCTCACACTTTGATTCATATGTGAAAAAAATAACTCTGAAACAGAGGTATAAATCTATATTTATATATGTATATATATATATGTATGGTATGCACAAATATGTACGTTTTATGAATTAAATAGATTGCCTCCTTTCCTAGAATATGCTTTTGATATGTTTATTATAAATAGAAATATAATTGTTTCCTCTTGAAACCACTTATGTACAAATTAAGGATTTAAATCAATAGCTGAAGTTGTCATGAATAGGAGATGCAATTCACAGATTTATCTGTCTAAGGTTTGCCTTAGAACATTTATCAGTGTGTGATAAATTTATCGCTGTGTGATAGCTTAATGTACTGAGGTACCAAATAACACTTGGAGTCTAATATTTTTTCTTGAAATTTCAATAGAAATGGGTATTGTTATAATCCTGTCCACTCTTTTACTTAAGAGAAGCTTCAGAAATCTTCACAGAACCTAAGAATAGTTAAAGTTGGAAAGGACCACTGGTGGGGCTAACTTGTCCAGACTCCCTGGTCTTCCTAGAACATATTGCATAGCATTGCATACAGGTCATTCTTGAACATCTCCAGAGAGGTAGACACCACTTCTATGGCTAATTTGTTTCAGTGTTCAGTCACCCTCACAATAAAGAAATTCTTCCTCATGTTCAGATGGAGCTCCCTGTGCATTAGCTTCTGCCTGTTGTCTCTCTTCTCATTGCACAGCACCACTGTAAAGAGCCTGACTCCATTGTCTTGACACACACCCTTCAGATCCTTGTATACACTGATGAGGTCCCTGCTCAGTTATCTCTTCTTGAGGCTGAGAAGGCCCAACTTCTTGGCATTTTCTTTTAAAAAGTCCAGTACCTTAAACGTCTTTGTTGCTATCTCCTGGACCAACTCCGGGAGCTCCATGTCTCTCTTGTACTGAGGAGCCCAGAACTGGAGACAGTATTTTAGATGCAGCCTCACTAGGGCTGAGTAGGATCCCTTGACCTGCTGGCAAAGCTCTTCCTTATGAACCCCAGGATATCATTGGCATTTTGGCCACAGGGGCACAACTGACCACTTCAAATTTACATGTGATTAGGCAGTTATATGTTTTGTAAACAACATGCCACTAGCAGGACATATCACTGATGTGTTTAATAATAATAGTATTCATATTCCTCAAGTTTTACTCTCTTCTATAGATTTTCCAAGCACTGCTCAGCTGGTGGCTGAGAAAGTATTGGATTAGGTTTCAAATGAATTCAGGATGACATTTTAACTACTTCACTTCATTCTTATATTCACAGATATCTATCCTAACCTAGCACATTTTTTTTTCTGTATTGATCATATAGAAGAATACTAGTCTATTGGAAATAGGAGTGACTTAACACAATTGTCTGCTGCTGAATGCAAACTAGGCACCTGAGTCTTTTAGAAAATTCAGTTCTTTGACTCTGTTTTGGTCATCATCCAAAAGCATGTTGAAGTTTTTAAAACTCTCTGACATCTCAAGTGTTTCATCTAGCACTGTGTGAGAAGTTGATAATGCCTGTCAACAGCGTATGACTGCCAGAGCACAGGCTCTGAGTAATCAAAATAACTAAAGGTCAGTGCTACAGGTGGTAGATCAAACGAGAGATGAAGTTACTGAAAACACCATGAACTTAGAAACTTTTCTTCCTTTCTTCTTTTTTTTTTTTCTTTTTAAGAAACTGTAATGTCTGGCACCTTTCTTTAAAAATAGGGTACTAATCAATAGGAAAATTAAATTGCTTTATTAATAATACTGGAAGGTAAAATGCATTGAAAATATCCCAACCCTCTTGTGGTTTTGTTTGTTAGTAGTTTTGTTGGTTATATTCTTTCCTTTGGCTTTTTTCTTATGTTTATGTAATAATTGCCTGGATTTCTGATGTAATAATTGCCTGGATTTCTGGAAATATTGACTATCTTCATCTGAGAGCCCCTCTGGGATATAACCTTTTAATGGTGGAAATGAGTGAAGATAAGCCATGGAATAGCAGCCTTACCAATGTGCCTGCAAGTGGCTTGTGTCTGTTGCTATATTGTTACTAGTGTGCAGCTCAAGATGTCTTTCTAAGACAAAAAATCTGCTTGATTACAAATAATACAAGCTTTCAGTCTTGCTACTGTAACTGACATAAATCATGTTAGAAATTGTCATTCAGGTGAATTCATGACAACCATGTCTTCAAAAAATTGACATTTTATTCCATACAAGGAAATGGTATTTCTCACAGAATGACTGGAGCTATTAAAACAAAAAAAAAAAAAA
>VWZF01005142.1:45677-65361 GCA_013396755.1 Sclerurus mexicanus | reverse complement strand
AGCGGGTCTCGCTCTTCCGACAGATGTCGTCGGGAGCCATCCCCCCGAACCGCGGCGCGCCGCCCGCGGCACCCCTGCAGAGGGATTCTGCCACAGTCTTAAGCACAGAGCCCGAGGGAGACAAACCGCGGTTCGCCTCAAACCTATGATCCCTGGTGACTGTGAGCAACAGACTTGCAACAAACCGAGCACCGTCCCCCGAACTGTTTTAGCCTGTTTCCTAATGTACCCCAGCAGTCTACTATCAGAGAAATACTTTAGACAGCTTTGCCCTATGTAACGAATGTAAAAAATTATATATATGTATATATATATGTATACATATATATAAAAGGAATTAACTTGTTTGAATTCATGTCTTCCTCTCAACCATTAAAGAAGAATAAATTTAGCTGTAATAGTACTTGTTTTTAATGTGTTGACTTTAAAATCAGCCTAACAAACTTCTCTCTTTAGGGGATCTGCTATTTTCACAGGAAAATTGTCAACACAATAACAAACTTCAAACAAGTATATTAAAAAAAAATCAACTAACGGATAACACATAGCACTGACTGAATGATATTCTGAAACATTTGTTGTTTCATTTATTGCATATACGTTGTTAATTTGGTGTGAAGAATTCAGTTGTTATTTTGCATTACATCTCATATGGTAGCACCATTCATTGGGATTTAGATTGGAAAAACATTATATTGCAAACACCTGCAGTCTAAAGGGTGGCACTAGCACTCCTCTGGATAGGTTGTAACCTCATGACATATCAACCCTTCTGTTATTTAAGAAAATTGGGTGGACTTTGATCTTCACATTGCTAAAGACTTTTACAAAGACTAAATATTGCCATTGTAAATAACTTTTTAGACCCAAGCAAAAATAGCTGCTGTGTGGTGTACCATTGCAAGGTCTTTGTTTAGGAATTTAGGTTCCGCTTTTCACTTCAAAATTTAAAGTTTTAAAATTTGTTAAAGCTAAGTGCAACACAACTGTTAAATTGTAATGCAATGGCTTAAAACCTATGGTGTTACTTTTACATGCAATGTTTTATGCAAAATTGTACGCTTGATCCTGCAAACCGCTTATACTTCACCAATACCATCACTTTTCTTCTTGCCCTCAATAGCATCTGAGAATATTCCATGCATGCTTTGGGAAAAAAAAAAAAAAGACGATAAAAATAGGTTTGGTCAGTAGGAAAAGGCTTTATGGTATCTTAGAAAATAATAACCATTCATTAATTGTGTCTACTTTAAAATTCCTATAATGCTGACTTTGAATCTCTGGTTTAAGTCTAGAAATGAGATTTTTCATTTAAAGGATTATTTGTAAACCACAGCTTGATTTAGACTTTCAGGTGCTTTCTGTGTCTTCACTGTAGTTTTGTAGTTGACTGTGGTGTTAATTTACAAAAATAAATATAATATAGCATCAAGTCTGTCTGGAAATGCACGATTTGCTCTGTGTATATTGTAATTAAATGGTTAGTATATCCTAAGGCATGTAGTGTCAAACATAGCCCATAGGTATGAGGTTTATTATTTTTTATGACTTCGAAACAGAAAGGAAATGGTGACAGAAAGCAGGGTTAAAGCATACTGTTTTGTGAATATTTTGTTTTGTTTGCTCAAACCTTCGTATTATCCAGAAAAAAAAAAGCAAAAAAAAAAAGCATTATCATTTGTGCCTGATTTGTCACATTAAATAGAGATTGAAACTGTGTCATGATTTAACTCATTAAAAAATCAGCATTATGGATATGATACAAGCATATATTCTGTTCCTTAAAACCAAGCTGATTCATGTTAAGGAAGTGAATGCAAAGGAGTTCTCTTTCCATTAATGCTGAGTTTAATGATGCATGGAAAAATTAAACAACATCACAAACTACGTAATGCAGTGAATCCAGATGTACTTGAGAGCCAAGTAAATATTCTAAAGCTAACAGAGCTTGAACCCATGCTGCCTGTTATACCTTTTACTAAAGTGGTACATCAAATAAAATTTTTNATATATATTTTTATTTTATTTTAAGCACTATGAAGAAATATTAATTCACATGGTCTTTCAGTGAAACCATAAATAATTTTTAATGACTTTGTAATAGAGTGGACAATATCTAGGATTTGTATGTTAATTTAAAAAATGGTACAGGGTATAAAATTATATACGTATATATATATGTATGTATGAATGTATATATACTTAGATTAAGAAACAAATGACTCACATTCCTGTAATATAAAGGTCCATTGCTAGTTTCAGAAGTGACCTATTTTCTCTGTACATAAGTAAGCCCATAAGTATGAAATCTCACATCTGTACAAGATGAAATGTATTAATGAAAAAGGTTGGATCTTACTGCTGCTGGGAAGACTATAGATCTGGTTCTTACAATAACTGTATGATCAGGGATGAGTTAGATTTTTCTTTTGTCTTTGCTCAAAGCCATAAATAAACAAATATAAAAGATTATTAATAAATTGAAGAAAATATATAAAAAATAAAACCATGAATATTTTTTTGTTCCCATATTGTTATAACTGAACAAGTTTTGCTTTACCATGAAAGAATTGTTTGCTTATCTCTTTTCTT
This sequence comes from Sclerurus mexicanus, assembly GCA_013396755.1. Classification (NCBI taxonomy): domain Eukaryota; kingdom Metazoa; phylum Chordata; class Aves; order Passeriformes; family Furnariidae; genus Sclerurus; species Sclerurus mexicanus. The sequence goes on along the minus strand of VWZF01005142.1, from coordinate 62,769 downwards.
TATTCTGATCCCAGAAGTGTTATGCACTAAGTGTGGGGAGGTGGAGAAAAAACTGCCTAAGTAATTATATGCACTCCTGAAGGAAGGGGGCTTAGAAATTTGAGGACACTACCTGATTTACTCAAGCAATTCCTAAGCTATGTTTCCTCTGCAGATTAGAGACATTAATTTCCCTACAAAACTTTAAGCCATTACCATGTATCTGTAATATTTTTTAAGTACAAATATTTGAAAATGAAGTCTGTTTTTATATAAAATATCCTGATAGAANACAACATCACAAACTACGTAATGCAGTGAATCCAGATGTACTTGAGAGCCAAGTAAATATTCTAAAGCTAACAGAGCTTGAACCCATGCTGCCTGTTATACCTTTTACTAAAGTGGTACATCAAATAAAATTTTTTTAAAATCTTCCTTTTTTTTTTTTTTTTTTTGCTGACTCACACTCACCAGTAAAAATTGATGTAATTAACCCACTAACATGCTGCTGCCATTAATTTAAGTGACCTGGAGTGGAAATGGGGAAATGATTGTTTAAAAATGTCTCAAACATTATGGATACGCTGCAAGACCATTTACTTATCAGTACAATACCCCTTATATTATTTTAATGCTAACAAATTCTGTCAGTTAATTAAGATCATATAATGATCTTGAAAACTGTTTAAGGTTTACATTTAATAGGAGAAATGGGGTTAGTAGCAAAATATTTTTATATATATTTTTATTTTATTTTAAGCACTATGAAGAAATATTAATTCACATGGTCTTTCAGTGAAACCATAAATAATTTTTAATGACTTTGTAATAGAGTGGACAATATCTAGGATTTGTATGTTAATTTAAAAAATGGTACAGGGTATAAAATTATATACGTATATATATATGTATGTATGAATGTATATATACTTAGATTAAGAAACAAATGACTCACATTCCTGTAATATAAAGGTCCATTGCTAGTTTCAGAAGTGACCTATTTTCTCTGTACATAAGTAAGCCCATAAGTATGAAATCTCACATCTGTACAAGATGAAATGTATTAATGAAAAAGGTTGGATCTTACTGCTGCTGGGAAGACTATAGATCTGGTTCTTACAATAACTGTATGATCAGGGATGAGTTAGATTTTTCTTTTGTCTTTGCTCAAAGCCATAAATAAACAAATATAAAAGATTATTAATAAATTGAAGAAAATATATAAAAAATAAAACCATGAATATTTTTTTGTTCCCATATTGTTATAACTGAACAAGTTTTGCTTTACCATGAAAGAATTGTTTGCTTATCTCTTTTCTTTATTCTGATCCCAGAAGTGTTATGCACTAAGTGTGGGGAGGTGGAGAAAAAACTGCCTAAGTAATTATATGCACTCCTGAAGGAAGGGGGCTTAGAAATTTGAGGACACTACCTGATTTACTCAAGCAATTCCTAAGCTATGTTTCCTCTGCAGATTAGAGACATTAATTTCCCTACAAAACTTTAAGCCATTACCATGTATCTGTAATATTTTTTAAGTACAAATATTTGAAAATGAAGTCTGTTTTTATATAAAATATCCTGATAGAAAATCCCAAATAGCTTTGAGTGTAACTTATGGGAACTGTATTCTATCATATTTTCACTTTATTTTACTGAGTGTGCCAACCCCAGATAACATACCTCTGAACTTGTGTATAATAGTTAAGATTTCAGGGGAACGTTGATGTGGAAGTAATGTTCATTAACTACATTTTAGGACATTGTGAATTAAAAAGCAGCGAGTTCAAAGCATTAGCACGTGTTTTGCATTAACTTCAGTAGGATCAATAGAGTCCTAGATTGATAAACTGATTTTAAGCAAGCATGAGTAGTTGTTATTTTCAGTTTGCACCCTAGAGTGTATTGTGAATTCCTTTCACTAGTATTTAAGATTTTTTTAATTTGCATTACTAAGAGAAAGCTCCAGTCCAATGGTAGTCAATGAAGTGATCTTCAAAAATGCCAGCATTGCACTATCTTGTTTAGCAGCAAAATTCAGTTCTCCTGTCTACAGTTGACCACTGCAGAGTATACTTTGCTGTTTGGTCCAGTCTTATTAGTTCATACATGTTTACGTGCAGAACCAAAAGAAACCAAGTATTGTTTTAAAGTGATATTTCATGTCACTGTATATGGTATTGACATGTATTTACACATCGGTTTATATGTTTTTAAAACCTCTCCATTTCTATTATCTATATCTACCTCAGCTTACTTCCTATCTTACCTTGGACTGGAACCAAAGTGAATTTTATTTTAAATAGCAAACTTTCATTTCTTGATGCATGTCAATAAGATTTAAGTTTAATATTTCTATTTTCAAAGTTTATTCATGAGTTCTCACACTGACTTCAGTATTTCTATAGATGTGCATTCTTTCCTACTCTATAGGTGCCATTGTCCAGTGAAGAAAAACATTGTATTTTAAAAATAAGATGTTAAATTTTTAAATGAACCCACAGTTCAACTGCTCTGGGAATACACAGTGACGTAAATTTCTGCTGTTTGAAAGTCCTCTCTTCGTGCTGACAAAATGTTATAACATAGGAGCAGAAAATATTTGCTAACAAATCACTGGTCTGAGCTATAAGCATTACCTAACACTCAAGAATTGGGTGTGCATATGTATTTGTTTAGTGCATTTGGTCTTTCCACTCCTTCCTTTAAGCAGAGAAGAGTAGGAGCATTAATATTGCCCTAGGGCATGTCCTATGAGAAATACCTGCTGTGAGTCTTGAATGCATTTTTCACCAACAATCATCACCCATTGCTCCTTTGCATACTTGGCACTGTGAATCACCACCTTGACTGGTGCAGTGGAGGCCATGCAGATGGCATAATTTCTGGTCTGTGGTTACCTTTTCCTCACCTCAGTGAAGACATGTACTATCTCAACAAGCAACATCTTAACAACTGATGGTAGCACTGAATTTTTCAGGTCAAGACACGGGAACATTAGAAAAACAGTGATAGTAGACAAGCAGAGTATACAAATAAATGAATTGATTTTAAATCTATGTATGTATCGTCCACATACTTTTTTAAATACTGCTATGGCTACATGCACTGGGTTTAAAAATACTTCAGTGGTGAGAATGAAAACCGGATTTACCAATTCCATTAGATGGTTTAAGATGTAAAGCAGGTCAGGTGATCCTTGGCCTATGAATTGATGGTCTCAAGCACATTTTTGAACTGAAACTAAACTTTTGCCCATCCTTGAAACTGTTCCTGTTGTGTGATGTTATTTCACCTTCTTGCAAAAGATAACTGTATTTCTTACCATTCTCCAATTTTACTTGTCAGATTTGGAATATGGTTCCCCCTATGCTCTGCTTTGAAGAGAGCATACAGTGCTGAGTTAGTTCTTGCTGAAATGTTGGCAAGTTTGGATCAAGTAGAACCACAGTGCAAAAGAGAAGAGGTCGAATACCGTATCTTCAATCAGTCCAAACTAGCCTATGCACTAAAGGGACGCAGATACTTGAACCATTTCTCTGGATAGTCAGCAGGCTACTGAAGACACTCTGATACTGAACCACTGGTCTCAACAAACCCAAGGTTCAGTCTGAAAATGCATCTCCAATTTCACCTGCTTCTGGACTCCACAGTTACTTAAAAGTTTGAAGAGAAACAGGGCATAGCTCCTATAGCATTAGCAAAGCATCTTGTCTGTCTTCTATTTAATGACTACTCCACTCTTTGTAAATTCCATTTTACACTTGACATCACAAAATATGAGAGGTTCTCTGGGTGGCACATGGAGTATGATCACTACTTTTGCATATACTTACAAACCTTTTCTTCAGAGAGCAAAATATGTGCAGTCTGTGTTTTATTTTGTTGCTGCAGTCCAGAGGTTTTAAATGAAAATAATGGGTTTTGAAGTAAGAAAATGTATCAGAGAACAATAACTGCAGATCTCATCTTCTAGGCCAGGATCTTCTTGAACTGGATTTTTTATTTCTCTGCAAAGTCAACACTAATAATGGCTTTGCTGTGCTTGTTACACCAGAGGTGTAGTCTGCATTTTTGAGGAGATGACTGCAGTGTTTTATAGCAATTAGTTTTTGCTAAGTGCTGAGAGATTTACATCCAATTATATTGGTTCGTCTAGTCCAGCCAAGAGGCAGTGGGAGCAATAACTGATGCCAGCTCATTGTCCACTGCAACACGAAAACTCGGTAAAGAGAGATGATCACCAGCAATATTAGAACCAAAAGTATTTCTAAATACAGCCTGGACTGATCAATTCACATCTAAACTCTCTAAGATAAAGTAGTTTATATTGTAATTTCAAACTGTACTTTTTAAAAATCTTTCAGTCAAGAACCTTTTTGCCTGTGATTTTTCTTCATCCTATGCTAAATTGTCTTGGCAATGGAGATGTGTACCAATATTTGGAGACAGTGCTGTATCTCCACTGTTTTTCAGTTTAGCTGATCCCTGCATTGATATTCAACAAAGATTGAGAAATATTTTTAAAAGGAAAAAAAAAAAGAAACAAACGAATAAAGGCTCAACCAAACAATAAAGGAAGTGCATTTTGTGCATTTAACCAACTGGTATTATGCTAATGACTTCCTCCAGTAAGGACTCAAGTAACTTGAATGATTCACTTGGACCTTTGATATTATTTCACAGATAGTAGTGCCCTGGGCAGAAGTGGTGAATGCCATGGAAAGAGCCAAGAGAATGATTTTGACATCTCCTTTCTTTTTTCCGGTAGCAAGAAGTTGTTCATCAGATCCACCAGGCAAATCAGATTACAGATGGAATAGCTCAAGGGTTTTGCTTTTGTTCACGTCTGTTTTGGAAGACAAAGAGATGTGGACACAATTCAGAATTCCTAGTTAAAATCTTGACTGAACTAAAGCACACAGAGAAATAAAATTTCTTTATGAACCATATGCTAATCTTAGGTCAACTAGCACATAAAATCAGAAAACATGAAAAAAAATTCATTTGTTTACCACTGCATGCATGACTTAAGGTGGTATGTCTCCCTAAACACTGTGTAATCTACTCTGTGGGTTAGATCAAATATAGCCTCTAAGCCAGCAAGTGAGAAACTATGTCTTTAAACTTTTAATCTCCTGTTTTGTTTGCATATGTTTAAATGTCCCAAAATAACAAATCCAAATTAAAAATAAAAAAAAAAGACTTTACAAATCCCTTAGGTTTTGGTCCTCTATAAATAAGTATTCCAGCTGGGCTTCTGTGTTCTATGAGAGCTGAATTAATCAGAATTGAAGTGTCTCATGTAAAACATCTCTCAGATTTGGAGCTTAAGAAGATGAATATAATCTTTATTTTCTTGCTCAGGTCTATGACAGTCAAGTGTTCTGTGAAAGAGGAGTCATGTTTTTAACTGGTCTTTTGTCATTGATTTTACAGCTTGTTAAGAGAAGAAGTGTTGGCATTGTTAATAACTGGCAAATACTGACATATCTGGGGTAAACTTCCATAGTGTAGGCAGTGTTATTACAGCAGACAGCACTGAGCACAGAGCACCATATGTCATGGTCCTGGTTACACTGACTATTTCAAGTCCATGATTGTCAATGAGGTCACGTATTGTTTATTGCTACACTCTGCTGGGTCTCTTATCCTCTCCCTAATACTCTGGTGCAAGACAGAGATATGGCTATCTGAAACACAGAGAAATTGTTGTATCTTCTAGAACAGTTTTTTCATCAGCTGTGACAGGTGTTAAAATTTTTTGTATCAAGTGGAATGATTGTACTCCGGATTTGGGTTTTTTTCTTTTTTTTTTTCCTGTGTGTTTGGAGAAGCTTCTCCGTAGTAAGGAGAAATACTGATGTCATTGCCCAAATGCAGTGAAAAGAGCAAAAGTGACAATAACAATGAGTAGAAGAAAGACAAAGAGAATTGCCAGAGGCAGAAAAAAATTATTTCCTTGAAATAAGACATTTGTGTGGAGATCCCCTGAAGGACATGAAAGGGATAGGGGAGAAAAGAAGACAACATGTCATGTCCTATTTAAGACTGCCAGGCAGCTCTGTCATGAGGGTAGTGATAAAGCAGGAGGAGCTGGAGAAATCAATCTCTCTTGCTCTGTCACAAATACAGGACTTCTTTTAGACAATTTATTTTGTTTACTTTGAGAATTGAAGGTTGATAGACACACTTTGCTCGTTGCTTCTTTTGATATGAGAGATAGGCTTGCTAGGCGGATGTAAGACAGATCATTAGGAAAATCACAAAACTGATGGGCATTCTCTGCACTTTATGCCACTGATCCCATGCATCCTTGTAGCCCCTTTTGTATACTGAAAAATGCTATAGTAAATTTTTTTTGTTATAATAGCATTGCACTCTATGTATAACAATTACTTTTATAAATATTGGAAAATGTGCACAAGATTCATCAACATTGCTAATTTAACTTCAAAATAGGCTGAAGCAATCTTCCTGTGAGTCAGTCCAAATAACTTAGTTGGAAACCACAAGAAATGTTACTGATCAGGGCTTGGTGGAGGCTGGGACAGAGCACAATTAGTATATATGATTTCCATTGATGTTTCTTCCAAAGATTCATTCTAACTTAGATCCTGCACATCCCCCTATCTTCCTTATTTGCTGTGGCTTATCTCCCATTTCTTTTTTTGCACACCCTGTAAGTCATTTGTTGGCTTCTGGGAGTGAAGCCAGAACTCTACTGGTGGTGAAAGTCAACAAATCCTGACAGTACCCCAGAAAACTATGATAAATCTGTCTTTGACAGCCAGAGACTGTAATCAGGAAAAGTTACTTGCTTGCTTCATCATATGTCCTGCAAATATCAGGGTTAAAGAGAGGCATGCATTATTTTGAAATCCATCTAGAAGAAAATCCAGAACACGATTGAATTATATCTATTTACACATTAAGTTTTAACATTACAGTTATGGAAAAGCAAGTTCATTATAGATAATAGCAGCAAGTCTAGAATAAATAATACACTGCCCAATGACTATGCTTACCACCCTACAACAAGTGAGCTTTGTGAGGAAAAGAGATGCAACTCATTTAACCATTAACATCTAAAAGCACTCATACAAATTTTGTGATGGAGCATCTTGTCTCAGTAGACATCACATAAATTTGTTGAAAGTTTATTGGTACCAGCACCTTGAAGATAATGCCGCTACAGCAAAATGATGGAAAGCTATTCAGTAATGTATAAATAAAAGAATAAAATTATAAAGGCTGTAACTAAACTGTTACCTACATGTATCTAAATCTTGTACAGAGGCTTTTATGCAGACAGCAGTGTAGCCCAGACTTTTATACCATGAATCCAAAGAATACACATTGGATATGAAGTTGTTTACAGCCATCTGTAGTCTCCAGACATTGCTAAGTGCATACAGTAACATCAGTGACTGATTGGACAGTTTTTCAGGCAGCAGAATTTGGAAATCAGAACTATTGCTTTTAAACTTTAGGTGCAGAGAAATGCTTTAGCCAGATGTGTTTCCTAACCTTAACCTGTTAACCACTTAGGAAAATGTTAAGTATAATTCAGACATTTTATTTTGGATTTTTCAGCAAGCAGAATACTCACTTAGATAATATATTGTTTATACCAGATGGTAAGATTAAAGTTCCATCAGTAGGCATAAATTTTGATTATTACCTTAATCTCTGATATTTCATGTTGACACTGGAGAACAGTGTGGGAGTACAACAAAAAACCCCTAACCTTACAGAACTGAACAGTGGGATTTCTAGTCTTTGCAAGTCCCCCTTTTTTGCTTTTTTTTTTTTTTTTCTTTTCTGGGAAAACACAGGCCATTTACAGTGATTACCTGCCTTTTAAGGAAGTTTAAATGATGTGTACAAGCATTTGCATGGGTTGCATTGCACAATCCAGCTGGCATTTGGAACTAGCAGCATCTGTCTGGGATCACCCTCCAGGCCAATACTCTTTAATATCTTTATAACACTGATGGTGGGACAAAGTGCACTGTCAGCAAGTGTGCCAACACCCCCAGTTGACAGGAGGCTGGCAGAGTGGGATAAAAAGTAATATACTGGAGGGCAAGGGTGTGCAATGGGCCCTCAACAGGCTGGATAAATGGCTAATACTGATTTTATGAAGATCAACAAAAGCAAGTGCAAAATCTTGCAACTGGCACGGAATAGCCCTATTCTGAGGGATGGCTTTGTAGAAAACAATTCTGCAGAAGAGCTTAGGGCATAGAGGTCCTGTGGACAAGGTGAACTTGAGGCAAGGTTTTTCTCTGGCAGCAAAGGCAGTACTTGGTGTGTTGGTCTGTATTAGCAAGACAACAGCCAGCAGGCTGAGGGAACTGATCTTTTCCCTCAATGTAGCACTTGTGGAACTGAATCAGGAGTATTATGCTCAATTTTGGGTTCCCCAATGTAGGAAAACCATGGAAAAACTGAAACAAGTCCAGGAAAGGATAAGCAAGATACCTGAGTGTATGAACAAGGAGGGGCTGAACAAGCTGAGCTTGTGTAACCTAAAGATGAAGTGGGAGGTCTTGGGAGGCCTTATGACCTAATGAGAGGTTAGAGTGGATCCAGACTCTTCTTACTGATTCACAGCAATAGGCTGAGAGGTAATGAATGTAAGTTGGAACATGTGAAGTTCCAAATAGATATCAAGGAAAAATTATTTTATTAATAGGGCACACAAAGACTGCAACACAAGCTGAGTGACGCTTTAGCATTTCTGTCCTTGAAAGTGTTCAAGACTAAGCTGGACACTACCCTGAGGAGCCTGATCTAACTAGACTTGTTTTGAGCAAGGTGTTATACTGGAGATCGCTTTCAACCTAAATTTTTCTGTGATTTTATGATTGCAATGTCACTGTCTGTGCCCACCACTCCTGTCCCCTCAGCACCAGCCAGTTTTTCTGAACATGCTTGTCTCCAAAGGCATTTGACAAAAGCCAAAACCACTGCTGCTTTATTATTAATATGAAGACGTTTTCTGGCATGAATGTCGTAGAGCGCCCTTGTACAAGGAGCATCAGGAGAAGTGGAGTTCCATGAAATCAGTTCTCTAGTTAAAAGAGAGGGATAAAGAGAAGGACACAATGGAGTGGAGAAAAGGCAATAAAATGTCTCAGGTAATAGAGTGTCCTTCTTGCTGGAAAATCCTTAAGTAAAACTGCCAATTCTTTCTTCAGGCGGTGTTATTTCTGCATGCACTCAAGCCACTTCTGTTCACTCAACCGACAAGTATCTTTACTATCTCTCACACTTAACACTATGGTTCCAGCAGGCTGAGCTGCATTGCCTTCTGTCTCCTGCTATAAACCAGAACAAAAACTGTCAGCAAACTTGTAGTTATACAGCCAAAATTCAGTCTTCGTTTGCATCACCAGTGCAACAGGCAAAATTAAAGCTGATAGAAGGATATTTCTTAAGTATCAGTGTGGATTATAGACCAGCATCCTCATCTGTAATACATAAACCAGGATATATTTGTTTTGTATGCACTGTCACTATACACAAGCTGAACATGGCCCTGCATGTTCACTCTGTATTGAAGGGAATTAAATATGTTTTTCAGGTATCAATTTTGTTCATTGTACACATACAAAATGAAGCTCATTTTGTGTGTATGTGCAATGGCTTTTATGGGCCAATAATGCTGAAAAATTGAAACTAAGAAGGAGAACTAATACCTGTAAATGCTGTTATGTGAGCTGGTTCTATGCTACTTCCAGACATGCCTGGATTATGTGACAGCAATTGCTCTTCATTCAGGAAGTGGTTTCAATTAGGCTTCAAAAAGATGGTTATCAACTTTGTTTCATTTTTGAGGGTAAAAAGGTGCTTTCTGGTTGAAATCTGAGCAATAGAGATGTCTCAGGCTTTGTTGGCTGAGTGACATTCTAGAGGTTTCTACCAGCCAACGTCACCTTAAATTACTGAGATTGTTTTATTATTTCAGGGGACAGACTTAAAGTATTTTGAAACATTGCCTTCCAGTTCTCAGACCTTGCATCCAGAAGCACATAGTAGTTAACATCTGAGCTAGCTAAGGACAGTCCCAAAGAAGAGCTGATGCCCCATGCAGTTGCAGACTGTTCTTAAGAGTACCTTATTTAATTTGGATTTTAAATATTAACATGAAGCAGAGGTATGCTGCATACTGCTAAAAGTTAATTATTATTATTATTCATCTCAAGTTTGGTGCTAGACTCTCTGTGTTAAATGAGGTTTTAGTCATTTTTAGGTACATGCTGCAAAATTCAAGCCTTCTTGCTCAGTTAGTTACTGAGCAGATAACCATGGTAACAATATGACCATTTTAACTCTGCTTGTCAGTGAATCTAAGTACCCAGGTGACATGCTCCACTACCGTTCAGAGTCAGCTCCGAATTATTAGGCTGTAAGAGAAGATTTCTGCAAGTAGTCAGTATTACAAGAAACTTCTACTTTCCTTTTGGCTTCCATACCATACTGAGAAATATGGATTCAAGTGAATCATCTTTCTGAGGATGATGCATAAGCCAGAAGGAACACAGTGGAATATTCTTACCCCAAGGGAAGCTTTCTGGCCATGTTTTTGGAAGAGGAAAAAAAACAACTTGTGCTTTGAAAAAATGTGATTTACAGCCATTGAGACACGTAAGATGCAGAGCCTTGAACAGCTGAATTTTTCCAGTCACTTTTTTTAGAGTGAAACTGCTTTTCCAAGAATGATGTTTTTTCCCAGTTAGTTACATCTTGGACTGTGTGGAACCTGTATTTATCATAGAACATAAAAAAATTGGAAAGTGTTGTGTTATTCTCTGCGGTACCACGTAGGAAATCCTTATTTCATATAATGCGCAGTGGTCAGCTTCCTTTATTCTTAGCAAGGAAAAATTTAAGAAAGTCTGAAAATTAAAATACCAATCTATGCATCTGCCACTGCCACTCTCTTTCTTAAGATTTCTCTTTCCATGCTTCCCTGTCAGTGTTGCATTAATTTCTGTTGCATTGTAATAATGTCTTCTTTTATTGCTTTTAATTGCTTTATTTTTTAAAAAAACCCATGCTTTTGGTTATTAAGTTCTTTTTTCCTAACAATGAATGGCGATTTACTTTACTTAAGGCTAGCCTTAAAGATAATTTGCAAGCCCTTGTAATTAATTAAAGTGTAAAGTCAATATGACAATTTTGTTCATTGCCATCAGGTTTACTGATGCCACTTAGCCTTAAATATATTGCCAAAGGACAGATGCTGAAACAGAGACATCTTAATAGCTGTGCTGGCCCGTGTGCAGATGATCAGTGTCTATACCCAAGTTCAAGAAGAAAATCCAATTGCATTAACTGATGATGTATAGGAAATGATTTTTACTGTGATGTAAGAGCTGTCTTGCAACTTTGACTTCTCTATTTTCTATCATATGCAATGGGATGAAAAGAAGTCTTGTGGAATATACTGTTGTAGGGACTGAGACTGTTGACTGAAATGTAAATGTGTTTTCCCAGATAAGTGCTCTAAGTGGGAAAGATATAGTTTCAATCTATACAGTCTACAAAATGCTCATCCTATGAGTGAAATGAGCAACTCTGCTTACAACAGAGTTTTGCTGATCAATGTTTTTGTCCAGGAGGGATCCTGCAGCTTAGGGACTCCATATATCTTTGTTGCAGCTGTGTCAGCAGAACACTGCAGTGCAAGCTCAAGAAACAAGTGTTATAGGCAACTTCAGTAACTGCATTTGAGTTCAGTGTCAACCATTTGAAAAAGTTTTCCAGCAGAAAATATTTCCTGACCTAATCTGTGATCTGAAGATGTGCATAGTCTGTTTCCAAAAAAAGAGTCAGGCTTTATTTTTCTCTGGCCCAGAAATCTTTGTTTTAAAAGTCGTATATAGCTTTGTAAAGAAATTTAAATAATTATATAAACACATCTCACAGTGTTTGTGACAGTGGCTGTGTTCATTCTAGGTGAAATAGAAGTCAAGCCATGAATTAATTACATATCAGACAGTTCATATCGGTAACAGAATAGTTCAGTGTTGAAAAGGCAGTGTCAGCAAAGACCTGTTACAGTAATGGAAACTGAGAAGTTGGGTGTGATTAGCTCAGACAAGATTGCTGTCCTTTCTCTTAATTGCCCTCTCTGTGAATTAGAGATGGATTATATCTTCAAAGTTTTTTGTGGCATCATTGGAGTCTTGTTAGAGGAGCAAGTATGGACATGGGCTTTAGTGATATGACAGACAGCATTTAGCTTTGGGGTTTCTGAAACTGGAGAGACCTGAGCTGAAATGAGGTACTTAAATTTATTTACAGTTCTTAGTAATGTTTTTTCTCTTTAAAATAGTAATAGAAGAACAAAATTGATTAAGAACTCTGTATGAGTAAAATACATCTTTTGATATAATTTTCAGTTTACCTTACCCAAGAAAACTCCAGGAAATGGCATGAATTTTCTTTTATTCATATCAAAGTCATTCCTTTTTCACAACCCATGTAGCTGCTGCTTTAGGGAGTTTAGAACAAGCATACACTTTACGCTGTTACTTCTGTAAAACGTTTCCTTATGTTGAGAAAATATTTTATTAGTTAGTTACCTTAAAATTAATTCAAGGATATAGAGTCAGCTGTCTTGAAATACAGTTTTCTTAAAATGTGCAGCAAAGTACAGGTTACGCATCAGCCCTAGAAATAAAAGAAGAGCACTGCTTAGATACTTGCATTTTTTTTTTTAACAGTAAGAAGGAGTAAAAAGTAATCTTCTTTTTACCCACTAGATTAATTTTTCTCCTGGATCTCTTTACTCCTTATGGAATTTTATCCTTAACTCATCTTATTGGAAGTACATTGAACAACATCACAAATCTGATGATTAAAAAAAAAGACTCCATATAGTATTCATCCCACAGTTGTTTCTATACAATTTGTGTTTTGCTAACATCCTCTTTGTCTTACAGGTAACAGTATTTTCCTGAGTAGACCACGTAACAAAGATGTTAATAATTTGTCAGAATAATTTGGGAGTCAAAATAATTTCATTAACCTCAATTTACAGATGGGGAGCAGAGTAACAGAAGTAGAAATCACTGCCAGAGTCAGGAATAAAACCATCTTTGCTTCTAAGAAAGATCCAACTTCATTCTGCCTCAGACAGTGCATGCAGCTTGTACTGTTAGTCTCCCTAACCCATATCACACACTTCCTCTGAACTCAGGCTGTTGTTCAAACCACAGTAAGTCCAAGGGATGTAGGTCTTGAATGTGGTTCTGTCTCTTGCAGTGTTGATATATAAAGCCTCAGAGATGCAAAATAAGAACAAAGTTGGAGTCTTTTACAAAGAATTAATTCCTTTGAGGACCAAAGTAGTGGCTTTGTAAGCCACTTGAATTGGAAGTCACCAGGCTTCAATATAACATAATATAAGGAAGAATAACTCACTGCATGTGCAGATAATTTCCAGGGCCTGTTATAACATGCTGTTTAAATGCAAACAGAATTGTCTTCGTGGATATGTCTGTACACAGTTAATCAAACTGAGGTTAAGATAACTGGACAGGTTATTTGAAAAATTCAGAGTCAGATGTCAGTTGGGTACAACTCACACCCTCTATTTCGTCATGTAATGCTAAGAGGAAGGAATATCTTTTAATGTTCTTCCTGAATACATGGGCCTGACTGAAACAGTAAAACAAACCTCCTCAGGCACACATTCTCCTCAAAATTTAGACACTGGACTCCACTCAAAATCTTCTCAAAAGGCAAAAGATGTGGAATTTGAGAGAGCTAGGAGATAGTATTTTCTTTTCTTTGACATTAACTCAGCTGCTTGAAGAGCAGGATCCCTTTTCAGAGTTTTCTTGTTAACCAGCAAATTTATCAACTATGTTAAAGATCTATCTACATGAAAGGAAAGCACATGAGAAAAGCATAGGGAAAACTCTCATTGCCTTTCACCTGTTTGTGTCACTTCACACCAGTGCTCGGTTGTGTCACTTGGTTGTGTGCCTCTGCCATGGTATTAGGCTATCTACCAAGGACACAGACAAACAAATCCCTCATAAGTTTAAATTGGTATGTCAAAAATATCACCAGCATCCAGCATATGTTGCTTCACTTCCACATCTTCGTTTTGCAGTTTCCATTTTAGGTCACACTATGCAAGACATTTTGGCAAGGAGTAATGCAAAAAGTGTTTGGCAAAGAGTAAGGTGAAAAGTGTTAGTTCAACAAGAGAGTGAGTAGTTGCTCAGAAAATTGTTAAATAATTACTCCCTCCAATAAACAACAAACTTTTATGTTCAGTCAAAATCTTTTTTTATCTTGAATCTTCCAAGAGAATTAGTGTCAACTGAATATGCCTTGATTTTATAACTAAATGGATATAGTATCTAAATGGATATAACTATTTTGATTCAACTAAGAGAATGCGAAGCACATAGTTAATGGAAGTTCTTATAAAGTTTTTATACAAACTGCAATCCCCGTGGTGTTTGTTATAGTTGTCTTAATATGGTACAGTGTTATCAGTCCAGTGTTACCAGTTTACTATGACTCTTCTGCTATTTCGTACTTTTTATAACAGCCCCAAAACTAGAATAATGAACATGCCAGTATGTTGGCTTCACTAAAATAAACTAAATCTAGCCAAAATATGCTGAAAATATGTTCAGGATGTTACGTAAATTAAAAAAGGAGCAGAGTTTCACTGTTGTTTAGCTCTAATGCAGGATTTTTAAAAGCCTGAGTTTGGCACTGTCACACTTCTTTTAATGGAAAAAAGGGAAAGCCTGACAGACACTCCAATGCCCTCTCATTCCCTGGTGGCACTGCAACCCATGTAAGCGTGGGGGGAGGGCCAAAAGACATTTTGTATCACTTTGCTACCTGACTTCTTCACTGGGGGCAGCATCCTGTCCCCAGCATGGTGCATCCTGAGAATTATTGCCAGTGGCCAATTTTGCAGTACTCAGGAGTGCTAGTACAATTTGATTCATTACACACTACTCATGGGGTACAAAAGGCTGATTGTATTTTTATACTGTCTTGGGCTCAATATTCGAGCAATTGCTACTTTTGCACTAATTTAATTAAATGTGAATTGCTACAGAAAAGTCAACATTATTGATGAATAACACAAACTCATTAATTGCTTACTTTTACAAATTTGCAGCTGATAAGGATGTAAGTATCACATTTAAAATTGAAATCACTTTAACAGTGTAAGGAAGCAACAGCTGTGAAAAGTAAAAATGGCTTTTAAAGATACTCAATACATTAATTTGGTTTGTATTTACTTTTCAATGAGGTAAATTATCTTTATTACCACTGGGGATTTTAATAGAACCTAGTTTTCAGAGTTGTTGTACAGATATTTGTACACATTATGAAAAAATGAACACTTGTGGACCATTACTTATTATTTTCAAATTCCTTCCATGAATTCTTAAAGAAAAAATCAATAACTTGCAAGGCAGTATTAAATAGTTATTGATAGCTGTGTTCTAAGTTATTCATGCAAGGGAGGCCAGGCCTCCAAATGCTGTGCTCTGTTGTATTATATGGGTTTCATCAAGTGTTTACTGAACTGACAATGCTAATTCCCCACTAATTCAGAGAATTCTAAACTGAGTCTAAAAAAAGTGGGATGTGTTTCTTTACAATAGAGAAATAACAAGGACTTACATGACCTGCATATTATGAGCTTTGGGAAAAGACCAAAATGATGCATTTAGACTTATACACACATATGTGTGTATATATGTAGACATATATATAAATATATGTGTGTGTAATATGTATATATGTGCACATATAGATATATATATATATATACATAGCCACTAATTACCTATTTCTCTAGACCCTTATCCTCTTGGTTCCCCCAGAAACTACTTTGTTCCTTAAGACAATGACATAAAGATGTTAAGGACAAATAGGTTCTTTCCCTCAGAAGTTTCAGACTAGTTTAGTTACAGCATCTTCTTGGGATCCAACAAATTCTGTATCTGCTGTCATTGGTTTAGGCTGTGCCAGAATTAGTATTTTTTGGTTCAGAGCAATTGTGGTTTTCAAGCAATTTTCCTGATCATCCCTTGGGTTGGTTCTTATTGCAGAAGGGCTCAGTTGCCTTCGTAATCTTTGCAAACTGTGTTCTGAGCCTCAGCAGCTGCTGTTTCAGCCTACGGATCTGTTGATGTCATACCAAATTTCTTGTTGGTTACCTTTGGAGGACCAAAGTGTTGGGTGGGGAAAAAGTTAGGTGACCTGATTTTGCTTTTCAGTCTTTAATCCTTGAGAATATTACATATGGTCATACTAGGCTGAGTACTCCTGTTATTTGGTCTTAGCAACTGAGTCATTCTAGACTACCAATACATGTTTAGAATACAATATAAAAGTACAAAAGTTGTAAGAGTAAGTCAAAGGCACAGAACATTAGACCACTGAAATCAAAACTTATGTTGAAAAACTTTGTCTGCACGAACCATTAAGGAATGTGTATAAAGACAATTTATATAGTAGAAGATCAAAGACTAGATTTCTGCCACTTTCCTTTATTCATTTAGTACTTTGCCCCTCCTGAAATATAAGATACCACCTCTCTCCAATATTGGGACCAATCCCATTTAACATTTTCATTAATGACCTGGGTGATGAGGCAGAGTGCACCCTCAGGAAGTTATCAGATGATACAAAGTTGGAAGGAGTAGCTGGTACACCAATAGTTTCTGCCAATATTCAAAGGGGTCTTAGCAGAGTGGAGATAATGGGTCAACAGGAAATCCCTGGAATTAAACAAAACAAATGCAAAATCCTACACATTGCGAGGAATAAGCTCTGGCTTCAGTAAAGGGTGGATTAGAAAGAAGATTTGCAGAGAAGGATCCAGGGGTCCTGGATGAGATGGTCATTCGCCAGAATTAGGCCTTTGTGGCAAAGAAAACCATAACATTCTGGGCTGTATTAGGACTGTTGGCATCTGGTTGAGCAAGGTGATCCTACCCCTCTACTCAACACTGGTAAGACCCAACTGGAATGCTGGACCCAGTGCTACTTTCCCAGTACAATAAAAATGTGGACATACTAGATAGAGTTTAACAAAGAGCCA
>VWZF01005142.1:924-43556 GCA_013396755.1 Sclerurus mexicanus | reverse complement strand
GATAGAGCTGAGATAGTTGCGGAGCAGGGAAAGCTCAGCAAAAATGTAAATGCCTGATAATGGGAGGAAATAAAGATGAAGCCATACCCTTCTCAGTGGTGCTGAGCAATAGGACAAGAAGAACTACGTGCAAATCACATTTCCAATTTAACTTATGAAATACTTTTTTTTTTTTTTTCTTTGACTGTGATCAAACACTGGCTCAGATTGCCCAAAGNGTGATCAAACACTGGATCAGATTGCCCAAAGAGGGTATGGACTTTGCATTCTTGGGGATATTCAAAGGGGATATTCAAAATGTTACTGGACATGGCTCTGAGCAATCTGCCACAAGTGACCCTGCTCTGAATGATGAAATAGATGGTCTCCAGAGGTACTGTCTTCCCTCAACTGTTCTGTGAGTCTGTGCTCTTGGTGTCAAAAAGGTATTTCAGGCTTTCTCTCCTGCCTGTGGGGTTGAGGTGACATCCTTTTATGCTCACTTGGGCTAATACTTTAATGACTACTTCATCATGAGCAGACATACTAAATCTATCTTCTTTTCAGATGCTGCTCTGGCAACCACGGAAGAAAATCTATCTGTGCCTGTACCTCACTTACAATAAATTGAAATTTTCCATCAACTTTTAATTCAAAAATATTTAGATAGCAGCCATTTTCTGACTCAGAGCATTACTTTTTAGTTACAAGCTGTAAAGCCTTTTTACCTCTGGATTACATCTCTGTGTGTTTACATTCTCCCTGTGATCTCTTGAAACTTAAAAATGCTTTTCTGCTCATCCATTTCTGAGGAGCTGAAGGGGAGTGCTGTGCGAGCAGACTTCAATTTCAGCAGATGACAAGGTGGAGGCAGACCTGAAAGATGCTGTTCCTGCAGAGACAGAGTAGGCTGTGGCCATTTGAAAACCAGCTGGTCACATTGTGAGTAACTGCCTTAATACTGGCACACAGGCTGCTGCACTGTTCAAACTCTTAGGAGGCTTTTCTGTAAAGTGTAATAAATTGTTCTTGGTGTATTTTAAAAGCACTATATAGTAAACAAGTTATGGGACTGTAATGACAAGCTGAGAGCCTGCAGAAAGCCCCACCATTCCTTGAAAGACAGACCAGCACCTCAGGGAGCCAAACCCGTGTCATGGAATCACAGAATCATATAATGGTTTGGGTTGGAAGGGATCTCAAAAATCATAAAATTATGGAACATCCTGAGTTGGAAGCAATGCACAAGCATCATTGAAGTCATGCACAGAGCAGTCCCAAGAATCACACCATGAGAGCCTGAGAGCATTGTCCAAACACTTCTTGAACTCAGGCTTAGTGCTGTGACCACTTTCCTGAGTAGCCTGTTCCAGTGTCCAACCACCCTCTGGGGAAGAAGAGCCTTTTCCTAATACCTAACCTAAATTTCCCCTAACTCAGCTTCACATCCTTCCCTTGCATCCTGTCACTGGTCACCACAGACAAGTGATCTGTGCCTGCCCCTGCACTATCCCACATGAGAAAGTTGTAGACTGTGATGAGGTCTCCCCTCAGGCTCCTTTCCTGAAAGCTGAACAAGCCAAGTCACCTCAGCTGCTCCTTGTGTGGCTTTCTCTCTAGGCCCTTCTTCTTCGATGCTCTCATTTGAATGCTAATAGCTTTATATCCTTCTTATATTGTGGTGCCCAGAACTGCACACAATATTCAAGCTGAGGCTGCCCCAGTGCAGAGCAGAGTGGGCCAGTTCCCTTCCTCGACCGGCTGGCGATGCTTTGCCTGATGCCCCCCCAGAACGGGGTTGGCCTTTCTGGCTGCCAGGGCACTGCTGACTCATATTCAACTTGCCATACACCAGTACCCCCAGGTCCCTCTCCATGGCAGTGCTTTCCAGCATCTCATTCCCCAGCCTGTACATGCATGCAGGGTTGTCCCATCCCAGTTGCAGAGTCCAGCACTTTCCCTCATTAATCTTTGTAAGGTTGATCATTACCCAGCTCTCTGATTTGTCCAGGTATCTCTGCAGGGCATCTCTGCCTTTGAGGGAGTCAACAGCTCCTCCCAGCTGGAACTTGAAAATCATTGAGAGGCCTCATGATGACATCAGCCTATCAGCTTATGAATATCAGAGTATTCCTAGATATATCCCATCAGGCCCCATACATTTATAAGGATCCAGCTGGAGTAAAAGATCCTGTACAAGTTCAGGGTTGACTGGGAGTTATCGTTCTCATAGCCATGGTCCTTCAGCTCAGGGCACTTGGACCCGCTTAGCCTATCATCAGTATTAAAGACAGACACAAACAAAAATCAAACTTTTCTGCTATGTCTCTAAGATCATCCAATTCCACCTGCCCTGCCAAGGGAGAGGAAAGCCTTCCTTTCTCCAGACTTTTTCTCTCAGCTTCAGGGTCTGGGTTTCCATCCTAAATACCGCATTCAATTCTGAGGCTCTCAAAATAAGAAGGAGGTGACAAAAGGTGATAAGAAAGCTGGAGAACCTCTGCTATGAAGACAGGGTGAGAGAGCTTGGATTGTTCAGCCTGGAGAAGAGAAGGCTTTGGGGACACCTCATTGCAGCCTTCCAGTACCTAAAGGGGGCCCACAAGAAAGCTGAAGAGGGTGGGTTTTTTTAACAACGACAGGTAGAACAAGGGAGAATGGCTTTAAACTAAAAGAAGGTAGATTTAGATTTAGATTATATATTAGTAACAAATTATTTGTGGTGAGAGTGGTGAAGAACTGGCACAGGTTGCCCAGAGAAGTGGTGAATGGCCAGTCCTGGAAGTGTTCAGGTGTTCGAGAATGGTCTAGTGTGAGGCATCCCTGCCCATGACAGGGCAGGTGGAACTAGATGATCTTAGGGACATAGATAAAGCAGAGATGACTGATACTTTCTTTTCCTCTGTCTTTAGCACTGATGATGGGCTAAGGGGGTCCAAACTCTTTCAAATGCCTTCCTTTTGACCAGAAAGACTGGTCAAAAAAGTACCTGAGCCCCTTACTGCTGCTCCCAATGCTCTGTAATCATTCTTGATATTCCTCAGACTGCTCCTAGCTGTATCATGGCACCCATGTGAAAAAACTGCAGTGAGTAATGGTGGCTTATATGAGGTGTAGTAGTCTCCCAGTGACATCCCTGAAATGAACCCCAATAAACAGCACAACTCTCCAAAGAGTACATCAGGTAAGCACATGAGTGCCTCCATAACTCCAGCAGAGAGTCACCTACTACTACTACCTTTCAGCTTTTCTAAATTGTGCTGGGTGCTACATGGGCTGCCCTACTGGTTGTTACACAGTGAACAGACCAGGCTGCCTTACTCAGCTCCAGCATCTCTCCTGATGAGATGGGTCTTCAATCTGCAGAGAACTGAAGTGGTTCTGCAAGGGCACCCCATGCTTTGGGGAAAGATCCTTCCTCCTGCAGGTCCTGACCATTGCAAGCTTCCATTCTTCTGTGTTGCTTGCTCCCTCCCTTCTGTGTATGCTGGTGAGAGAGTTCTGGGCTGTTTGTCTATGGACTGTGGGCCCACTGCAGACTGCACTTGAAGCCAACTATCTAGTTCCTTCTCAGCCCACTTGGTGTTACACCACTGTTGCTTCTGGAGGCCATTATATGCTTCTCCTGCTAACATCTGGAGACACGGAGTGACTATGGCTTGGCAGAGGGCTTCTAAAATTTATTTACATTTTACATTAATTTTACAATTTAGATGAATTTTAAAATTAATTTACAGAAATTTTTAGGTTAAAATAGTTAATGCATCATTTTTTCCCTTCAGAAATACCTACATTTTAGGAAATTCTCTGTGTCAAGACCAGACTGTTTCTTTCAAGTCTGCTTCCCTGCCTCAGGCAGTGCCATAGTCCTCATTTTGCTGGCAACATTCAACTCTCAAGTGGAAGCTGTCCCTGAGGGCAGATTTGAAAAGAAGAACACCTTTCCCAGGAGTGCAGCTGATGGAAATTTGCAGTAAAGGCATCAGTAAAGCTGTGTGTTGCCTCAAATGCAAAGTAGTCTGTTTACAGACCAAGTCTGTGCTTGGCCTCTGTCACACACACAGCAGTGCAAGCTTATGCTGTGGGACTGCTGTGATGCGGACATGGCCACAGCTACAAGGCACTGCAGTAGGGTCAGGTCCCAAATTTGCAATGTCAGCATCTGTCTGCTAATTCAATCTCAACCTTTGGTGAAGTTGAAGGAGTGTCCTCTGTGAAAAACAGGGGACTGTGTCTCACCATAGAGTAGGAGTGTTCTAAAAGGCATCACTGAAGCAGTGTCGTTTCACATCTAGTGTCCACTCATGACAATGTGTTTGTGCGCTTGTTTTCCACATTGCTGCCTGCACTGCACAGGCATGCAGCCCAGAGTGTCCTGCTTGTTTCTGTCATCTGGTCCATTTCTGTGTGTTCATGTGGGCAAAGTTTAACCAAAGAACCACTTTCTAGCATTTTAGTTACATACACATTCATGTGAAAATACTCTCTGCTGGCTTAAACTAGATATTTGTCATCAGCATTCCTCTGGAACGTAGAGAGTCCCAGGAAAGCATATAAAAAGTAGTTGGGATCAAGCATTTTAGTGTCTTTGTTTCTGTAATTCATATCTAAATGAATATATAGCATTGCTATAATGGAATTAATATTGATTCAAATTTAATAATTGATTATGAATGTCATATAAATAATTGGTTTGGGTAGTGTAAACCTGTTGCATACTTAGCAGCATTTTCTAAAAAGCTAGTGTGTTGACTTTTGAATTACTGAAAAAAATGTAGTCAAAAATTTTTAAAACATAAAACAACAAGGAAAAACTTTCTTGGGTACTGAAGTAATTTTTTTGAAAACCTAGCCAGAAGCACTCTGAAAATCCAACTCTTGTTATAAAGAAGGCTGTGTGATCTTATTCTACTATGTGAATTTATGTATTTAAGTTAGAACAATAAAGGATATATGTCTACACCGGGATCTTAAGTGAGACTTTTGTGATTTTGACACATACTAGTTGTATAATATATTACATGTGCCTCTATTTTTTGCAGTGGAGGTTCATTTTTCACTGCAGAAACAATGGCTGCTTGATATCACTGGTTTTCAACATTGATGTGCTTTATGAGAAAAGGAATATACATATTGATTTAATGGAGAAAAGTTGATTTAAGGTCAAGCAATTATTCAAAGTGTTGGCAGTAGGTAGACTTGTGGTATCCTGTGAGAAGTTTTCTGCGCAAAAATTAATTGCTAATGAATATTGCAAAATAAAATGTGGTTGCTTTAAAATTGATGAAATCATAAATAAACCAATGAAATAAAATGGCTTTCTTTAATACTGTGATTGCAAAACTGTAGCAGATAGCAGACAGGGGACTGCTTTCAGGACAGTGCTGGAGAGAGGCAGTGGGAAGGTAGTAAGGTACCAGCATTCCTGGTGGCTCAGATGCTGCTTCCCTTGGGCTTGGTCCATAGTCAAAGGGAAATTTCCACTGACTTCAATAGAATGTGCATCCAGTCCCCTTTTAACAAGCTATTGGATTTTTTAATTCACCATATGTCTCTTAATAACCAGATCACTACTAATAAAGCTCAGAAATTATATGAGGAATTCAACCGCGAAATTAGATGCAACCAGCTAAGTCAGAAGTAGAACAACAATTAACAAAATATTGGTAAATGTAAATCTCGGAGAATCTTGTAATACCTTCATACACTGCCAAGAGCACAGGATCTTCATTTCTTTTTATTAAATGCCTCTTGTAAACAATTAAACAGCACCAGCAACTCCTTTTCCCCAGCTGTCATTCTGATGACAAGAATGCTTGAGCAACTAGCATCTAATTTCAGTGCTATCCAACTGTAAATAAATTAAGTCTTTGTGCACATGTCGTAATATATAGTCATTTCTATGTAGGCACATATGCAGATTTTGTGAGTCTCACCCCTTTGAAACTAATAGTTTCAGCCAGACAAGGAAGAAAAATAGCTTTTGAGAAATCTGAAATTGTTTTTTGGAGTTTCATTTTGGGGCAGTAATAACACAAAATTCTGAATGTCACAGTGAAAATAAAAAGCTGATTCCCAGCATCAAGCCTTTTTGTTTGCTCCCCCTGCTCCCTCCCCATTTCACTCCCACTTACTTGAACAAGAAAGACAGATTGGACAGCTTTGTCTTGTACTGATGTGAAACTACAGGTACAAGTAAAAATTTTCTATATTAGTTTCAAATATTCATTCAAGGTTGCCTATTAATTTTGCGTAAGGAATTGTTGAAGCTTCTATTGCTTTTGTTCCTTACTCAGCCATTAACATTCTCTGTGTCAGTCAGAATTACAGGTTTTAACACAAATGTTTGATTTCTCTCACAGGTGATTATTACACAAGTTACAACTTTTAGTCTTTTCTTGAGATCCAACTAGTTGTCTTCTTAAGAGTTTCTGGTTGGTTTGGAATTACCTTCCCACTGAAGTCTAGAATTTAAATTTAAAACCCCAAATAAATAAAAGTCTAGGTAATGCAAGGCTGTTTACAGGAGGTGAAGCAGTCAAATTCAGACTCCCTGTTCCTATTAGAAATATTTCATGCAATTTTTTTTAATATCTGTTAACCTTATATACAGTTGGAAACCATGCTGTGCATAGGCTGAGAAAGTGTGATATTCATTTGCATTGGTTTCATTAGGAATGTAAGTCACTTAGATGACATATTTTGGCAGTGCCTCTTGAAAAATACTGCTCATTAGCTGAGAAAGAAGCAAGGCCTCTAGACACAGTGCAGACTATCACATTTTTAGGCTGTCCTTCGCAGTATTCACCTTGATGGGGCTTCCTGGTACAACACGTGATAAGTTAGGTGATGACAAAAAGGCTTGTGACTAAGCAGGGGGAAGCCTGACCCAGAAACAAAATTTCAAGGAGAAAAGAGAGCCAAGAGAGCCAAAGCTGTCCTTGGAGGAAGTTATGCTGAGCCACATACTTCTTTCTAGGCCAAAGAGAAGCATTTTCCTCCGTCCAGGATTCAGAGCTGAGAACCTTCATCTGGTGCCTAAACAAAGCCAGGCCTTCATTTCTGGCAAGAGCTAGGGATTTTTGCCAGATAAATGAATAAATAATCACTTGGGATTTAAAGGACTGAAGCTCAAATACCCACTCTAACTGGGCAGCCATGTGACAGACATGTCCTGAATTCCTCTGTTGCCAGGGTATTGCATAGGCAAATTTTTCTAATGCTTCCAGGTGAAAGCGCTCTAGTGTGTTTTTCTCACAGGCTAATGGACTAGACATTTTCCAAGAAGATGGAATTAAGCACAGCCTGGATTAAAATTTCAGCACAAAGCAATCACCTTCCCATATCCCAGGTGTGCAACCACATTGCAGACATCCCAGGACTTTAGGTTGAATTAGATACAGAGACCAGCTGCTTGGTCACACTTCATATTAGGATGGGCTTTCCCATCACCAGGAATTCATTCCTTCATGGTAGAAGTATAAGGTGAAGCAGAAGAGTCTACAGATAGTAGGCACCTGTTTAATAGCTGATGGGTTAGTGGTTTAATTGCAGACCTTCTGGGAATATCATCAAATTCTGTATGTAGGATCTCCACATGTATAATCCTATGGAGCACTGAATTGCATCTTCTTCAGTCACAGCTCAGAAGTCAA
Source organism: Sclerurus mexicanus (assembly GCA_013396755.1). Lineage (NCBI taxonomy): Eukaryota > Metazoa > Chordata > Aves > Passeriformes > Furnariidae > Sclerurus > Sclerurus mexicanus. Next base: position 35,922 of record VWZF01005142.1, on the reverse strand, counting down.
AATTAATTTTAACACATTATTTTTCTTCTGCATAAATAATCATTGCCAGTTGATTACATTTTTTCCCTGTACTTTTTTTTGTTATAATCTCTGATCAACTAGTGCCATTTATGTGTGCTGCAGGATCTCTTAGTGGATGGCAGGCACCTCAATACTGATTTTTTTTTCATTTTTCCATTTTGCATTTGCCATTTTTGTGGCAAAAATGCATTTTAGTGTTGCAATGCTGAAAATACTAGATTCAAAATGACAGTTTTGAGAAAACAGGCATGTTTCTGACTCAGGAGCTTCAATTAACTGAATCAAAAATAAATTATTACTTCATCAGACATTCAAAGATGTTACCTTCCTTGGCTATGCAAGATAATATGCTTTATCAAGACCTGCACTCTATGTTTTGTTATCACATAGCTGAGCCAACCATTGCTGGTCCCTTTTTATTCAGGAGAATTTACAGACCTCAAGGATGAATAAGCTATATCCTCACTGTTTGTTTGTTTTGTTGGATTGTTTTTCTTTTCTTTTTTTTTTCCCTACTATTTACTACTCATAATTTTCTGATCTTTTATGTTTTGCTTGATAATTTTCTGATCTTTTATGTTTTGCTGGATTCTTTTCATCACTCCGTTTTGTTTTTTTTTTTGGTCATTTTGTGTATTCTGCATGAACACACTTTTCATGGGTTTTAATACCTCTAAATATACAGTTTTAAACTCTTTGATTGCTTTGTGTTATCACATTATTTATATTTGAGACTCCTGAAACTATAAAGGCCAATATCTCCTTTAAAATGTATATATTTAAAATTCAAGTACCAAAAAATAGCTTGTTTCTCTTTAGTTGCTATTTTGCTGAGTGCTGCTGGGTGAAAGTGTTTCTTTCAATTGCCCTCATTTAGCTAATTGTCAAAGTAAAGCAAACTGCAGGGGTAAAAAAAGAGGATACCTTTAATTTCTGTCCTTGCTTGGTTTGGTGGTTTCTTTTCACTATAGCACAACCTATTTAGAGCTTGTGTTTCAATCTTCTGGCAAATAAGCCACTGAAAGTCATAAGCTATCTTGTTGAAATGATTCTTTATAGTAGGCAACGTTGCTGTTACATTAAAGGCATATCTACAGAACATTGCTTCCTGTAAAACATTTTATGCTGCAATATTTCTTGCAGAATCAGATTTGGAGACTTGCTTCAGGTGAGCATCAAAGATTGTGCTGTGCATTGCCTTCATCAGTCTGAAGCACCAGTTCCCAGGCTGTGAGATGCACTTCACTGACAATGTGCCCCAACATAAAGGGCAGTTCATTTGGGAATATTAGCTTGGGCCTTGCTTGTTTGAGGCAGCTTTGAGTGTGAGGGCATGACTGCAGTCTCCATAAAACAGCCCAGTACCTGCAACTTCTGAAGGAATGGCCTTCACATGGGCATAGCAGTACTCAGAGGCAGCAACATCCACACTGCCCTGGCACCCTAGGCTGGCTGGGACCCAGAATGCTGTAGGCAAGTGTCAGGTGTACTCACAGCTTGCACAGATTCAGGCCAGAAGTCTCATGTGTTAGCCAGTGGTGGTCATTTGTACTGTGAGACTAGCCATTTCACGAGTTTGCAGTGCTCAGTTCATCAGTCTCCACTTCTCAGGGTTTCTGGGGGCAGTAACCCTGGGCAGTGTGTTCGTAACAAAACCCTAAATCCTTTAAGAACAACTACTGTTGAAGTTGCAATAGTGATCTGGAAGGCTCTGTGTTTCTTGCTCCCTTATGTGTGTGAGCAGTAACCCTTTATCTTTCAGGAACCCTGTCTAAGTTTTGAGGAAAACTTGCACTTACACAATGTTTTATGGTGTTGAGTCTTAAACACATACTTTGATTCCCATCTATTTTCTGTAGCCTCAATTTTTATCATATCCTTCCTGCATAAACATATATGAACTTTCTACTCTCACATAACTGAAGCTGTTTTTCTTCAAGATTTTTCCACCATCTTGATAGAGCAATTTGTGCAGTAAGGGAAAGAACATATTGTGATATATATACACAAGTAATTTGAGTAAAATGACCTGTTCCTACTGATAATATTTGTGACTCATTTCATCCAGTTCTTCTTGATGTTTTGTAAAAACATCTATTCTACAAAAATTTCTATTCTATAAGAATTTCTGTTCATTGCACACCCACAGAAAATTGGCATGTACTCTTTTTTATGATTTTGTATAAAACTTCAGAAGTTTTCTTGAAATGTCTGTTTTCTCATATTACTTACATAATCTTCCATCATTATATCACAGGGGAAAAAACCCCTATAATAAATTTAGATGGCAAGTATTTACTAGTAAAAAAAAAATGTAGCTGGCAAAGTGACCATTTTTCTCTTTTATTTCCTTTTTTTTCTTTTTTTATGATGAATTTTGAATTCCTTGATCTAGTTTAGCTTTCCAGAATTTTTACTGATTTACTCCCAACAGAGCTGATGTGCTCAAGGCTATCTCACATGGCTTTAACTTTCTGACCTTTGGTGTCTGTTCTAAATCCACATGAAATTGAAAGGACCACTGTTGGTCATAACACATTTTTTAAGTTTACTGAGGAAATTATGCCCTCATGAGAAGTCAAAGACTTATGTATTTCCTTTCCTCAGACGTTATCTTATTTTGTTTACATAATTTGGAATTAAGTGAAAGTTGTCTACCTGAAGCAGGGCAGCTTACAAATACTTCTAATTGAGAGGCGTGTCTTGGGAATATTAAAAAATCTCATCATCCTTATTTTCTTTTACAGCAACTTTCTAAGTCATGTCATGAAACTGTTCACAATTAATGACAACAAGATTAACTGGAATAGCAAAAGGACATGCAAATGTCATTCCTACCTTCAAAACTGGCAAGAAGGAGGATCCAGGGAACTTCAGGCCCCTCAGTCTCATTTGATACCTAGGGAGGGTGATGGAGCCTTTCAGTTAATCCTGAAAACAACTGACAGACATATGAAGGAGAATAAAGTAGTCACTGACAAGAAATCACAAAGGGATATCATGCTTGACCAACCTGATAAGCTATGAGGAAATGAGTGACTTGGGAAGAGCAATGGCTATTGTCTACCTGTATTCCCAGAGTACCATCACAGTGTGAACACATACATTTCCTCATCAAACTCTCAACAGGATCTTCATCTACATTTATAACACCAGGTTACTGTTCACCCATGACATTGTGAATACATTTTCACAATGGTTTATAACATCAAACTCTTGACAGTACCTTCAACATTTATAAAATCAAGTTACTGTTCATTAGTCAGGTGAAAAGTAGGAATGAAAAGTAAGACACCTAACTTTTCAATTCCATTGCTGAACAGGTGATGGTTCATATGCAGTCCTAAAACCCTCCAAAGGACTAGTAGTTTTCAGAAAACTTCCAAGTCAAGAAAACACCACTTTCAAAAACTTTATTTCTAGTGTATTCACCAGAATTTTAATGATCAAGTGAATATGTTATCTCAGTAAAAATTACACCCCTGTCATAGCCAGTAAGGGATTCAAGATAAAATTGAACCTTAGGTAGGGCCTGAGTGAAGTCAAAATATAATTTCAGCATAAGAGTAAAACGCCTGAAAATGATCTGATAATTTCTTTCCTTACCAGAAATTAATGAAGAATTATAATGAAGACATTGTGCAGTGTTATATGTAGTTAACTTATTCTTTTTCTAACAGGAGTGAGAAAAGACAAGGAAATAGGGAAACTGTGCTTCCACTCAAGCTTTCTTGAGTCTTTGCCATGAATAGCATTTTTCTTCTCAGTAGTGTTCTTTACTGAACATGAACTATGTGTTTCACAGGCTCTGATTTTTTTAATTTTTTTTTTTTGGTGTATGTTCTTTACATGTGGCATATGTAGGACATTGCAGTCTATCACTCTGACAGAAATGACATGCATGATACATTTTTTTCAATGTGCAAAATATATTTTCTCTTCTTCATGATCAAATTCCTTGTCTGTCAACTAAACTCCAATAAAATCAGGTACAAAGCAGTCAACAGAATAGAAAGGTTTTATTTATTCTTCAGAAATGCCTACTCCTGTTTAGGAATATACATAATAAACCAAAAGCCCTTGTCCTAGTGCAATCTAAAAATATAACTTTGTTTTAATGACTTGATGGTTTTAGTGATATAAATAATATTTTATCTATGTCTGTTTAACTAGCATTGAATCCAGTTAAAAGATTCCAAATCTAATAGGCATTGAAAAAAATGCAGTTTTATACTTTTAATTAGATAATATTTTATGTCTATTTTATTTCATATATGTGTCTAAATAGTTTAAGTCTTTCCAAGTTCTCTATTTCCAAAGACTCATCTTTTGATCTTGATATTTTTTATTTTTCTTTCATCCAGTTGCATCTTCTTTTCACTTCTTTGAGTGTAATTTACCTCTGTACTTATTCGGGCAAGGTAAGTATTATTATTTGCATATATCCCTTCATTGAACAGCACAGAACAGGGCAAATTGCTTGTTGCAGTAGAATCTGTGTTTCCTATGTTGTTTTCAGTGTACTGTTGCTGCAGAGCCCAGGCACTCTGTAGTGCTGGCCAAAGCAGCCTCAAACTGGGGTCTGCAGAGGGGATGCTATGTGCCAGTGCCCAGGACCGGCTGTCTCCAAGCGCACACAAGTCTCAAAGAAAATGCTACAGAACCTGGCAACTACTGGGCTCATCAGGAGGGATTTTGCATGAAGGTGTGACAGATGTTTGCAATCAAACCTTGCTCACTAGATAAATCAACATAAGAGCAGGCTAATGGGATCGTGACTTTTTCCCTGTTTGTCTGCTGTGTTTACTAGATTTGTTTCCCCCTGTTTGCTCTATCAGTCTGTGACTCACTGTGCAGCTAATCTTTACCTTCGGAATGCTGTGGGCAGAGGTAAACAGCCTGACAAACCCCTCCTCGGGAACGTGTTTGCAGCTCTTCAGCAGGGGTGGAAGTCATTTGGTGACAGTGTTATTATAAGTACTAATGACTTCTCCCCTCCGTTGTTTTTATCGCATTTCTCCCTGCCAACAGCTTCGAGAAGATTTAGGAATTTATCATATAAGAGAATTAGGATGAACCTGAGCCAAGCATGTGTTGGGGGGAAAGCAGACAAGGGGAAGGGAAAGTTACTACAAGGGTTGCTGTAAACAGTAAAGATTTTTCAATTTTTGCTCATTATTATGTAGATATCTTTTAATGACCATTAAATTTGTAGGCAAAATATGTCTAAACACCTATATAAAAAGTATTATTTGTCTTTTTGGTTTGGTATTGCTAAATACCTTTGTAAAAGTCTTTTAAAACTGTTTGTGGTGAGGACACGAACAGCTCAGCTGATCTTCAGCTTTTCTGAAGACGTTTCTGTAACATTTGATTCAGCCACACTTAGGTTTTTCTGCTTAAAGTTGAACACAGAAGTAATAATTTAATAATTAGATGTTCTCATCCAGGAAGTGCTCAGAACAGGAACAATTTCAGTGTGAGCGCTTAGAGAGATTCGGGCTAAACCCACATTTTTTTATATATCAGATGATCTGGCTCAAGAAAGAAGAGCAAAAATAGTAACGGTATTGAGGACTGGGTCTGGCTTGGTAATTACTTCTATCTTCCTGTAAGAATTTACAAGTCATGTATCCTATCCCTACAGTGATGGGCATTAGTAAAAAAGCTCCAGAGAGCATGTGGCAGCTTTCACAATACAATCCAACCCTTAAATCTGCCACCAAAATAGTCTTCCTGAGCATCTGGTTCATCCATAAGATTAACAGAATAGTAAAATGTGTTTGAATAAGTGACTCCCTGGAATTTTACTAAAACAACTCCAATGCTGAGCGCTTGCATTTTTTATCCCTGCAGCCTATGAAGTATTGAAAATATTTGTATATTTAAAAAAAACCCAATAAAATTAATGATAAAAAACCTATAGGGTAGTTAATGATTTTTAACCAACTTCTGCATGCACCTGCCTTTGATATTGTACTAAGAGTCAGCAGAAAAAAACCTGCAACGCTGCAAATATATTTTAGCATGTAGAACGACACATCTGGGACAGTGCACACCAGTGTAAAGTATCAAAAGCTGTGAGACTCCCAAAAAGCAGTACTTGCAAAACTAGAAATAGAAATAGGCTAAGATCATTAAACAGCAAAATTCTCCTAAAATAGTTACATAGGTAGGGAAACATTACTTTTTTGCTCACTGGGCACTTACTCCCTAGTTTGTTATAGTTTTACAAGTATATTCATTAAGCTTTCACTAATGTTTCTGGGTATAGGTTGGGATTTTTTTGTCTCTGAACTGATAATTTTTCTTATTAGGGGAAAAAAAGTCAAAATACGGTGCCTTTTTTCTTTTTTTCCCCAATATCTAAAACTAAGTAATTCCTCTAAAATCTTACTATGTGCTTTGACCTTGTAAATATAGGTCTGTCCTGGTCACACACACAATCCAGAGGGAGTGCTCAGTTATTAGGTGGTGAAACATGGCATTGAAAAACATCAGCCTTCTCTGCTAGAGGTTGTACTACGTGTTTAATCCATGCATAATCCAGCTAGCATTAGCACTGTTTCTAATTAATTGAAATTAAATGCACAGATGTAAGAAAAGATTCATGCTGCTTAAACACATGGTATCACAGATATGTTCATAGACTGAGAAAAGCATACAGATTACTGATTACCTTCAATTTTAGAAGGTCATGATGCACCATGCCCTCCCACTCTGTGATTGTCTAAACTAAGCAGGATGCAAAATGTGTGTTCTTTAACTTCCCTGTAGTGCAATGCAGGGAGTACCAGTCCCCTAGTGGGTGTGGTGTTCTGCTTTGGGGTAAATCCCTCACAGAGACAGGGGATGATCAGCAGTACAATCCTTTTTTTCTTGAAGAGTGCTCAATGTAGCTGTTGGGATATAGCAGCCGTAACAGTGGCAAGTTTGTTCATCCTGTGGTCATTTCAAAGGACTATAATTGTCCATTTGTGCCTCCCTTATTCTCTGGTAGCTATAGTGGGACTATTTTGCCCTCCAAGCAGAGAATCTCTATGCCTGACCCTCACCTGGTTACCAGAAATATTTTCAGTAAGTGACTAATAACATATCATATACAAAGTCATCTTCACTCAAATCTTATTAAAAAAAAATCCTGGCTTAAAATAAGACAGGGTATAACTATGAAGTTTGCAAAAGTAAATAATTCCTCTATCCATAAACTGTGATCAATTCTGCAAATTCTCATGAAGGGTTGGTTAGTTGTGTTTCAATGTGCTTGGGGTGTTTAGTGTGTGCTTGGTATTTCAACACTGGCCTACTCCATCGGTCAGAGACTTACTAGCCTAACTGCATATGGAATATATGTGAGCTGTGGATGGATTAATACATTCACTTGGTTAACCTCCCCACTGAAAACTTTAGAAAAGCAAACCAAAAATCCATTGCAGTGGAGTTTGGCTAATGCCTTTTCCTTGAGAAGAGGCACAAGGACTCCAGTGGACAATTAGAATTGAATGAATTGTGTTAGTCCCACTGACTTGGACTTTGACAGAACATATAGCAGCTCATCCCAGGTTATGTTTAGACCAGGAAATATATTGTCAATTAAAGTGTGTTATCTCATGCATAATATTTTTCAGAAGGATTTTATGTTGAGTGTGTTTAACACAACTATGCAGCCTATGTAATAGGCTACATTCAGAGAGCTTCTTCAGTTGTTCAAAGGTCTCTGCCATGCCTGTAGTGCCTCACTCCTGATTTCATTCTCTATTACTTGGCTAAGACTTCATTGTTACAATTCCACTGTGGTTCTTCATGGAGGCAAACCTACAAGCAAGTTTATAAAGCTAAAAGTGGATCTACTACAAAGCAGTAATGGAAGAGCCCGCTAACTCCAGACTCAAAGCAATGAATAAAACTCTCTTCTAACATTTCATTTGCCTTTACCAACAAATGCTGAGTTGTGTCAATTATACTATAGCGAGTAAAAGTTTTGGATCTTTAAAAACCTACTCTGTGTGGCAATATTTGGTTTCAGATTTTGCATCCTTCCAGATACATTTCTGTAGGCAGAAAGGCCAAGTTTATTACACTTTGTTTGAGCAGAGGTCATTGCAATATTGGTGTTATGGATTCTGGTAGTCTTTTAAGTTGTTTGAATACTAAATAGAGTTTCAGTGAGTTGGAACCACATGTTGAAATTTATTGCAATTCAGTCAGTATTGCTTCTAGTTTTTACATATCTGTCAGGGTCATAAGTATGTGCTAAATGGGAACACAATTGTTCCTTTAAATTATTTTCCAAGTCAAGCTTTCAGTTTTATTTTTAATACCTAAAGCAGAAATATTCTTGCAAGTGATCCACACCGTTTGTACTGAGCATGGATTTATGTAGTATAACATGAATGCTGCACTCCATGCAAAGTTGTCTTCATCATGTGAGTTCCAAGCCCAAGGGCTGTGTAGAGATCACAGGCTGTGGCTTTCTGACTGGCCAAAGAGCGTGACTGGTTGTCAAAGAGAGTGTGAAATAACTTGTTTCTTCTTCAAGCCAACATTCATTTATTGGATAGTGAAATTTGAAAGCACTGACTGGTGATATTCTCTGTTTCTAAAAAGATATGCTCATACTTCCACTCTTGTGTCTTATGCATCTTCATAAGAACTTACAGTAGGATAATGTCTCTTTGATTGCAATTCTAGAGAGAGTAGCAAAAAGTCCTTTTTTTTTGAGCAATACTACTGGAATTTGTAATGCCAGGGATTCAAGATCTATGTTAAATATTGCTTTTGTCAGTTTAATGATTTAACTTTGTTTGGAGATATTTAGCCACACTGTGTCTTTGAGCTAAACTGAGAAGCTGAGATTCTAATGCAGCTTATTTCACCACAGCTTCATAATTAATTTATTTAATTCACCATGTCCTTCTGCCTTTTGCTAAAATCTCCAAAACATGAACAAAAATGACCTCTGGTTTTCACTGAGTGCTAATTCTTTCGATGGGAACTAGAGAATACAAATATACATGAGAGAAACATTTTAATTGGGTCAATTGAAAGAGATCACACCTTCTAGTTTTTAGCATTCCTTCCAGTTTTTTAGTGAACACTAGTAGTCAGAAAAGTGTGGGCAAAATGCTGCCATCATGCGGCTTTGTATTTATGGTCTCATATGTTTTTATTTATCTCTAAGTTTTAAGCATCCTTTCTCTCCTCCTTCTGCCTTCATCTCATTTTTTGAAACAGTAACCCCCAATGTGAGTGAGTGTTGTTATGAGTTAGGTCAGCAATCTCATCAACTTCTTGAAAGATGTGACAGTCATGCTAAATGAGGAAATAAATTGCCCTGTATCTAGCCACTGAAGAAAACATGAATATGCAGACATCAAAAACTAGACTATGGGCAGCCTTTTATTCTGAGCCTAAGAGCTCTGATTAAATACAAAATATAAAAAGTAAAATTCCAGGAGTAAGGGTTTGATTTGCTCACAGCTGTATGTCTTGTTGCCTGGTGGGAAAAGTGAAAAATCTCCACAGAAGAATTACTAAAAGGAAGTCAAGACACAGGAAAGCAAAGAAGCATGAAGAAAAGAAGAAAGAAAGAAGCGTGGCTCTGGCATGAGGGAGAGAGCTTTGAGTACTAGCTGGAAGGCCTTTTGATTAATTCAGCAAATCAGTGCCTTCTCATAGTTCAATGTCTGCCATTCTCTAAGAGTCATAGATCTGGGAAAACAGCAGAAGACAGAGCTGCAGGTGACTTGGTTTAGACTCCTGCTCCAAGTCAAGATCAAGTATTCCTAAAACAATCCTCATAGAGGTTGATTTTAACAGTTTGGTTTTTTTAAAAACCCTAGAGGTAGTGTTTCCCCAGCCTCTGTCTGCCAAGAAGTCATTTTCCAATGCTACAGTACCTAAATCTCCATGCTCTTTTGTAATTTCCAACCTAAATTTCCTTGGTGTGATTTAGAACCATTGTCCTATTCCCAGGAAACTCCCATCTGTCCCTTAGTTTCATTTTCCCCCGTGTTTAATCACCTGATTTCCCCTCAGATTACTCCAGCATCTTCTATCTTGTCTTACAGGTAGTGTCATGTAAAATTTTTCAATTTTCTTTTGTAGATCTATGGTCCCTGGTGTTGTGTATAGTCAGTGTAAATAGGCATTTCTGTATTAATATCTGATGTCCACATCAATATTTGCTCCTAAGATATCTGAAGGACCAGCTATTGCTATTCTGTTTCCCCTTGAGCCAACATTTTCCCCTAGCCAATATTTTCTGGAGGGTGTAATCTGTGGTGAATTTGGTATCATTCACAATGGATGCAGAAATATATGATACATGACTCAAAAGACCTTCTAATCTCCAATGCAGGTCAACAAGTAGATCAGAGTTTTCTGCTCATACTGCAAGAGCTGGAGGAACTGAAAAATATCAGTAGGGTATTAATTTTACGGTCCAGTTATACAGCAGCCAACCTATTATCTAATTAAGAGAAATTTAGATATAATCTAACCCTTTGTCTGCTTTTTAAAATTTAGAAGCTTTTTCCATCTGACTTTCAGTCAGTAAGACTCCCTTGTGACAGTCAATGGGATGACCCTGGGGAAACCCTGATAAAATAAAACCAAAAAAACCCCCACAAAACCAAAAAATGAAGTCTTCTATATTTTTCTCATAATTTTTAGCACAATCAAGACTATAATATTTTGCACTATCTTATCCATTCTATATGTATAGATGCATGAAAATATTAGTGCTAAGTAGGCAGTGGTGAGAGTTTTTTATCAGCTATTCCACATTACTGGACTATGTTCAGTCTCTTCCCTTTGTCTCTTCCCACTCAATAGATGAGAACTAGGGTAACTTCTACTTCGTGAGGCTACATGTGCATGTGTACTTGCCAGGTGCTGCATGAATTTAACACTGTACCTTTGCCAGTAATTTATAATTCTGTACTGCTGTGGCATTCAGCAATTGATTCATCATCCTTTTGAGCAAATGGATGTACTTCGTTGGGTCCTGGCCTTGACCTTGAGTGCACTGCAGTTGTACATCTTTCTTCTTGTGATTCTCTCAAGCCAGCCTGGCTGATATCCAGCCAGTATCAAAACTATAAACATGTTTTCATTTAGAGCATTAAATGTAATCTCTGATTAAACTGTTTAATTTTCTATCATAATAAATTGGTATCTATGAGACTGCTTCGAGAGCCTGTAACCTTTCTGTCACTGGAGGATTTTGAGGACAAGTTAGAGAAACATCTGTCAGGACTGGTTAGGTATAGGTGATGTAACCTGAAGGTAAAACAGGTGACCTTCTTAATCCATTTTTCATCTTTTTTTTTCTTTTATTTTATAATTGGCCACTGAAAATAGAGTTGGAAAGCCAGACTTTATTTTTCTGTATGAATTCTGCTTCCTAAACTAAACTAAAATGCCATTGTTCATTTGTTTGTTTTTCTACATACATAATTTGGGGTGTCAGGATATTTTTTCAGCAGTTTTTGACTGAAAACTTTACCTGGGATTTTCTTGGAACAGGCAACCTTTTCCAAGGTGTCTTCCAGTGCTTACATAATGTGGGCCTATTATTTCTTTGCAAAACATTGCAAAAAAAGGAAGACCTTTCATTTTCTTCTACCTTGAAAATAAAATTAGACAAAAAAGAGCAATTAGGGCAAACTGAAGTCTAGCTCAGAACAGGCTCCATACCAAAGCAGAAAGCAAATAACCTGAAGTAAAAATTACTGCTGCCTTCAATGCACCAAAGAGAGTTAATTTTTATGTATGCAAACTTGAGTTACTGTGTGCCGACCAGCTTTAGGGTTGTCTGAGATCAAAGCAATTTGTAATTTAAGGAGACTTTGCTGTCTTTGCCTCAAACTTAAGTCTTTATAAAGTAATATAGAACAAAGAGGAAGACTATCCCTTGGTAAGGATTGGAGGACTGGAAAATGTGCAGTAAGTATTTGAATGGGATATTTTGAAGGATCTTTTAAATTAAGAGAGGCCAAACACTTATTTTATTCATACCATGATAATATTCAGGAATATTCAGTGAGTTTTGTCCCAGATAAGACCCAAATGCTCTGACCAGTCCAACTAATATCTTGAGCTACCATTTATAAAGCAGTTGGCTACACAAGAACCAGGCTTCTTGTTATCACAAACAAATTAAGTTAATGTGACTGTGTCTGATGATTTAAAAAAATATTTTACTCTTTTTGATGAGTCCTTAATTTATTTGACTACAATTTTCTCTTTAATTGAAGACTTTGAAACCAGCAATTGTTTTCAATCTCTTGAAGTCAGAATTTCCAAGTGTATTTATACTAGAAAAACATGTCTCTTTTTAAATGGAAGAGTGTGTGTCTTCCTGCTGAAAAGATTTATAACAAAAGCTTCAAAACAAATCTCTACTTGCTTTCTGTTTCTTTTGCCTTGATATTAGCCCAGTACCTTTCCATGGCTTCTTTGATTGTCTGAAACTGCACAGTTCTCTCTGGGTCACTATGGAAAGGTGGGATTTGGAGTGCTTGCCTTTTGTTTTGCAGGGGTTTTTTTCCCCATTCCTCTCATAAGCTTGCTGGTTCATGAGCTCCTGCATCTCAGGCTGGATTCAGCTCTTTCCAGCACCAAACCATTTCCCACTGGCTTCTGCACTTCTGCCTGGCATGCATCCCTTGGGAGAAGTTGAATAGGCAGCCTTGTGGCCCCTTAATACAACCAATGTATGTACACAAGGTTGTTTGTGGTTTTGTCTTTCCCCCCAGCCCCACCTCAGGATTTCCGCCTATATTCCCATTTATATATATGTTGTCATATTGCAGAACAGAGGATGAGAAAGATGCTTCTCCTTAAAGGACAATCCAGGTTTTCCTTAAAGACGAATCAGTAAGTATTTGCTGTGTCTACTTTGCGATTCAACACACTTCTATTTTAAAGAGAAACACAGATTCCATTTAAAAAAGTTTTTTTAAAGAGTCTCTGTTTGTCATAGGAATTATAATGTCCTGTGATGTGATTACAATAAAATGTAGGAAATGTTAAAGGTTTCATACTAAAGAGTACATCAAGTATCAAGTATGGAATTACAGATCAGTAGACAATCTCAACCCTGGAAGCTTTTGTGTGTCCAGTTCTTACCAGAACGAATAGTCATTCATTCCAGTGTTACCCAAAGAAATACCTTTAATAATCTGACAGAATTTCATACAGTTTTATCTTACTTTATGTAGTCTACTTCATGCCTATTAAAAATGTAACTCCTGAAGGCCTTGATAGATTTTTGTCTAGCTGAACTAAGAAATTGATCTTAACTAAGAAAAATTTAGGCAGCAGAGTCTCACTATGTGTCTAAAATAGAGACGATGACTCACTGCTTGGATATGAGTATTTTTGTCTGTTGAGGAGGAAAGGAGCTTAAAACAATTGCATAGGATTAGGCATCTTATGTTAGTTGAGAACAACCCTATTCTGGATGTTCCCACCAAAGAAAGATACAATTCCAGGTTTGACTTCTCGGTAGAATGTTGCTGTTATTCTTCACATAAAGGTGGACTGAAACATCACAGCAGAGCTGACATTTGCAGGGTGAAAACAAGGCAAAAAAAATAAGCACAAAGCAAAATTATTATTCTTTTTTTTTGCTTGCAGAACCATGTTTTTCAGATAGGAATAAAACCGTGTGAAAGTCTACATTGTGAAACAAAAGAAGAGAAAGGGCAGGCAGAGATTCTAAATTGATGCATTCCTCTCCAATTTGCCTTGGTTCATCTTATGTATAAGGTGTCCATGAATTGAAGCCAGACAAACAAATAAAACCACCTTTGAACAAAATATGAGATAATCTCATAGTTCTTAATATAATGCCACAGGATACAGAGACATGAAGCACATGGCTTCAAGTTTTGGGCAGGGAAAATTAGCAATTGCTAAAAATATCCTGGGATACTGGGACCACATCTTAATAACCTGTCAATTTTGGGTTTTGGAATTTTTTTATCTTTCATAGGTCAAGCACTCAGAGTTCAGCCCAGTGTGCTTGCTATTGATCTTGGAAAAATCTGGTCAATTAGCCAGAATCTTTGTGGAAGCATATTTTAATACATTTTCAATATTAGTATACTTGCCTCTGGGCAGGAAGGCAGATATCAGAACCACCAGAGGCAAGGGTAGATCAAGGTCAGCATTTATAACTTCTGTAATGAATTCTGGACCTTGTACCCAGAAATCTTTAACCAAGAGGCAGTCATAAATTAAGGGAGTTAAAACTGACCATAACCTCTGTTAAAAAAAAAAAAAAAAAGGATCTTTATAACTTGATTCATCTTTAGGGAACACAGAGAGACTGTTACATAACAGCAGACTGAGATGTTAAAAGAAAATTTTCATGAACCAATTTTCCCATAGTCTAGCAATCTGATAGCTTTGATTCCAGTCATCAGTCTAAAACTCCCCTTACAAACTGTCATAATTTATAGGTCATTGAGCAGTTATGTGAATAGGGAACTTTAACAAAACTGTATGAGCTAAGTGTAGCATTTCCTTTTAATTTGAGGGAAAACAAACAAACAAACAAACACAAACATTTCAGATGTATTCTTATTGATATTGAGAGAGTACCAAAAGAAGGTAAAATTAGAGGGGAGTTTCTGACCAAGGGAACCCATTATTCCAGAATTTGAGACAGAATGTTCAGAATGATTCAGAATTGTCTTTGACAAAGTAATTAAGTCTGGCAAGCAAGGGAGTTTGCTTCATCCGATCTGATGCTTATAGGGACAGATAGTGGTTCTGCAGTTTGGACATGAGAGAGAATATAAAATGAGAAGGAAAAGAGACCTAGGGGAGAAAGCTGTGTACTGTTCAAACTCAGAATCAACAAAATCAGTACAAGAAGTTGTTCATGCTGTAGCATAAAATGCATGATAAAATGATGCCCAGAAGCACTACAATGTACAATGATTTATCTACCACGGTACTTGCTAAAACCACTTATTCAGATGGAGAACTAGGCTTTGGCCCTTGGGCACTGACATAAATAAATTTCATGTCTTTGCATAGAGGAGGTCAATATTAGCTAAATAAGAAACACTTGTCCTCATAGTTAAAAGAGGCTTAACCAAGACAGAAAACCTGCCAAAGAATGTAATTCTATCTTGGTTTTGGATGCAATTATATAATTTACAGATCAGATACAAACCTGGGAAAGGTTTGTTTTATTGTGATACATTTCCTGGATCCTCTGACAAAGTAAGACAAAGCCAAAGGATTGCATGTGTAGTGGAGAAAAGATCACGTTTGCTCTCGGTGTTTTCTCTGGCTGCTGGGTAGGGCAGGCAGAGAGCAAGAGGTCCCCTGAGCCACTGCTCAGACATTTGGTCAAAGACTGAGAGAGTTCCCAGAAAGGCACAGAGCAGTTGCATTGCCAAGTGCCAGCCAAGATGGAAAGAAGAAATTTTAAGGGGTCCACAGGGAGCTGCACAGATTTTTCTGAACTAACAGTTGCTCTGAAGGAAAGGAGCTTTCTCTACAACAAATCCTGTCATTTTCATCTATTTAACTCTGGGATTTTTTTCTGTTTAAGGATTTAGTTTTTCTAGAATGAGTTGTGAAAAATGTCTAGATTTATTGATTCAAAAATCTTAGGGTGTATTCCTTCAGAGAAAATTATGGAGGCAGCTCTGTCTGCACAGAGTCCCATCACAGCATGCCAATCAGTTTAAAAAAGAAAAAAAAAGAAACCAAAACCTGCCTTTCCAATACTAAGGGGAAAGCTGATTGTGTTTGCCCAAACTGCTATTGAGAATAAGATAAGGCAGTGCATCAGTATGTGACCCTGCCTTCCAACTTTCTTTTCTTCTATTTTCTGTCAAAAATTGATAAAAGACTTGCCAGCACCATTCCTACCTAATAGGAGTTCCCCTGAGTATTTGTTGATATAAAAGAAAGCTGAGAAATCTTCTCATTTATTACCTGAAACTGGCACAAGTTTCTAAAGAGATTGTGATGGGTGAGAATTTCACTCTCCCTGGTGATAATAAAAGCAAAAGTCTTTCTTTCCACATAGAGACAAATGGAAAAAAGGACATCATCGACTCTCTGTGTAATAATAGCAGAACAGAAAGAGACCTGAGTTGTCTGTTTTGACTGCCAAGATAGAAGACAGAAGAAACTCCAGTGTCTTGAAATAGTTGAGCCTCAGGAAATGCCGTCACCAGATTTGGTGGCCCAAGTGCTCCCTCGCACCTGATGTGCTGACTGCTTTGCAGTGCCTCGCTGTGGGACAGCATGGGCACTTACTAAGTACATCCACTTTTACTCAAGTAGTTATCAATGGGTGCCCAATATTAAATTCCATACCTCACTAGTTCTGTTTTAGTTCTGCTAAACCATGAAAAACTGATAAAGAAAAAAGCAGATTTGAGAAATTCTGGTATGACCTATTTCACATAAGTTCATGAACAGCACAGAATAGAAATCCCTGGTTTTTTAAGAACTTCTAAAAGACACTCCTATATTTGTATATCAAATGTATGTTATATCTTTCATATACCCTTTTTAAGTGACACTGTGGAAATGTAAACTCCGTGCAGAGCTGTTGATGTAAATTTCCAATGAATGTGCTGAAACAACTTGTGTCAGCACAGAAGCACTTGTGAGATAATTAGGCAGGACGCCGTAGTCTGCAAACTGAACAGAGCCAGGTCAAGGGTTCATGCTCTGGCCTCCAGTTATCCATTTTGCTTAATAGGCTTGATGAGGTGAGCAGGTCAGAGACTGTTCCCATTAGCCAGTGCAAATGAGGCTGTTCTGTATAGCAGAAGGTGTACCAGGATGCATAATCTTAGGCTGGCCACATTACCTGATGAGTTTATCTATCTTGTATTTCTGTCTCCGTGCACAGCCATGAGATCACTGCTACAGAGCTGATTTACCATTCTGAAAAGCTCTGTAGCCCTCCAAAAAGATGCTGCTGGCTGCTGCCTGGTTGCAATACTTACCATCCAGGATCTTCCTTCTTCCCACAGACCCCAACAACGAATTAATTTACATTCATGCCATGCTCTTTTATCCACATGCATTAACCCTGTAAATCTCACTGTTTCTTCATATTTATGCTATGATATTAGTTACTGTAATGAGTCAATGATGACCACTCTTAAAATTCCTGTTAACTGCCAGAATAAACATTTAAGCAATTTTCCTAATGATCCTCTTGTTTTGAGGCCAGGGTAACAATGGATCAGAAGTGAAAGCTTTGCCAAAACACATTCTAAAGCTACAATATTATACAATGGTGATAAAGCATTTGTGGAATTATTTTAAATTATGATGATGATAATCTACTTTTTTCAATACATTTATTAGAATTTCTGCTCAACCATTAACTAGCTGGATCTCTTGGACAGAAAGATAAAGATTCATTTAAACATTAAAACGTTGGAATAAGGCCGTAATGACTGAGGAGGAAGCAAAATCCTATACCTTCTCAAACCATGATAATGAAAAATATCTGAACCCACATGATTATTAAGACATAGAATAGGTAATTGTTTTCCAACTGTGCTTTCATTTCTTGTGCATCAATGAAGATACTTAATATATATCTTTATTCATGAAGTTCAGGGCCAATCATCTGGAAATAGTAATTTTTTTCTTGGACTGTTTACCAAATTTTAAGTCATTAGAATGTAATGTAGATTTATATTTTCCCTCCAATTTCCTGCTGCTCAGTACCATCTACTAGGTAGCAGAGGATATAATTATTGCTAGAGAGTGCTTGAATGACTTCTGGTAATTGGAATTTCAGTAAACCTTGCCAGGTCATCTAGCAATATTAGGGAGATATCTGAGTCATTGCTCTCTTGACAATCAGCTGGCTTTTTTCAGATGACAAAGTCTCCAGATGAATTTGTATGGGTTTTTTCATGCAGTGGCAAGGATATCTTATTTGAAGTGCTTGATGTGCTTACTCTTTCATGCTCCTTTGACTGTTAATACATACAGGAGTACAGTAAACCCTATGGGAGGCTTCAAAACATTTGGTTATTTCTACCTTACCTATCTTTTCTGGAAACTGCGCAAGTGTAAGTTACAGTGTAAAAGCAGCCTTTATACAAACACAGTTATCAAGACAAATAACTTTGTTTTTCATGGTTGCTATTAAAACAAGCACAACTCCATCATTATGTGACTGTGACCTGAGGAGCCCTCAGTGGGGGCATTCTGTGTTTCCTGGTCGGCATGGCCTGGTCCCAGCTCTGTTGCAGTCTTTTGTAGGTTTTATTGCCATGGGTGGTGGTAGCTCAAGCTCCCTGGCTTATTTCCATGGTCCTGACATCACACACCCCCTTCACCCACTCTTCCACTGGACTGCTTGGTGAGATACCCACGCCATGGGATCACTAATGCAGCAGTACTCTCCACTCATTTCTGCAGAGGACTGAGCTTTATTAGGCATATCTTTGCATTCCAGAGGTACAATTGCTACAAGAATGAAGTGGATTTAGCCTTTATAGAACAGAGATGGTTTGGCTTCAGTGTAACACAGTTTGGGGGGACCACGGGTACACACTCCTACACCCAGTATGGTTTTATAACCATGCTCTATGGTTTCCTATACTGGGATCATTATTTCATCTATCTAGGTTAAAATTAGCATCACTATTTAAACTCAGCTTAAATGCCATAGTCTCACCTTCATTTTATGGCCTACAAAAGAGGAAAGAAAAAGTGTTCCATTCATTCATAGTTAAATCAAATTTGTATTTCCAGTAATTGTGATTCCGTTTTAGCTTTGTCAAAAGTGTAATGGCAATTAAAAAAAACAAAAGGAAAGATGTTTGAAAAGGTCTTTCAACATTTATCTTAGCCTCCACTTTGTGCTACTGTGGTTGGACAGCGCATTTCCATATTTTTTGCTCCCAGTCACTTAGGTCAACCATCCTACAGATGGGAGCTAAGAGAATCCACAGGGTTAAATGTTTCAGCAATACAGAAATCACATGAATCTAAAGAAACCTCAAGTTTAATGTATTATCCCTTTTCTGATCATATTGTTTGTATGCTGATTTCTTGTATGTATCCTATGTATGCAGTATGTCACAACGTATTAAAGTTTATATTTAGTAAGTGCTACCAGAAATATATAGCACTTTTCTGTACTGTAGAAACATGGGATATACATATGTAGATATTGATAGAGATATAGATGATATAGATTATAAAGGTGATAGATACAGATTATTTATAGATACATATATATATATATATAGATAGATGATAGATGATAGATAGATAGATAGATGCATACACTACTCTGGTGATATATTTATAGATATAGGATATTTGTAACAATTCAGTAAGGCTGGATAAATTAATTTTTAATGTTCCCTGCCAATGAAAGCATTTTGATAAAATTCCTGCAGCCTCAGGGTGACTATATATGGTGTAGCTGCTTGGTATTTCAAATAAACCCGTTATGTTTAAAGGTAATTGAGTAATTGCACCCAAATTCTATTTTAGGATTATTCTGTAGCTTATTTCATCTGCTTAGAGTAACAGGAGTATATTGGTCAGCAAAATATGCAGGCCTCTTACAGTTTACAAACAAATCAGTTCCACTTTGGAAGGATTATTTTCTTATTTGTTGCATAGATGCCAAGTGGTTGCTTATGACTGCATTTTGCAGCATGAAGGAGAAGATCTGGAGGCCTGATCTCTGTCTTCTAAGGAATTTGCATTCCTCTGGTCAGTCTTTTGCCCTCGTAGGACAGCTGGAACAGTGAGACTGAGAAGTATGGCACTGGTAGTAGAGCAAACCTTAATAAATAGAATTTAAAGGAGTTTGTTTGATTTTTGCTCAGAAGATTACCTTATATACTTCATCATTTACCTGAAATGTCTGACCTGTGCTGGGTGCAGCTAAATAACAGTAAGGTAGCTCCAAGTTCCTTGATCCTAAACCTCTACATTTGCGCAGTGGAAATTGCAAAAAACTAGGGCTGTTCTGAACTCATGTTTAACTTAACTCTGGTCCCAAAGGAGCCTTTAGGGTGCACCTAAAGCACAGCAGCTCCTGTCTGGCAGGAGTGTGTGAGAGAAAAAGCATGTTAAGTGAACAGTGACCTCCTGGAATTTAGGGAATCCCTAACAGCACATTTCTGGTTGACCACAGCTGTCTGGATACTATGGTAGTACGTAATGAAGACTAATGTTAGATTACTTGCTTGATTTAAAATCACAACTGCTCTCTGTTGTGGTGTTCCTAATTTTTCAGTCATCTAGTCACATAATATCTCTTTTGGTTGGAGGAAGTGAGCTGTATCCCAGCATTATCTGGCTTTTTCTTGGTGGGAAGGATGGGCAAAGGGATTTTTATTGTTCACTGTAAATATCCTTCATTTGAAGAACAATGGGAACAGTGAGACCTGGCTGAGATACAAATATACCATGGAGAAAAAACCTCATTTATTACGGACATAGAAAATTGCATAGGAAAGTTCCAGAAAAAATGAAAAATTATTATTATTTGGGCTGTTTTACTCTAAGATATTGAATGATGAAAGCAATTTAGAAGTAAAAAAACCCATTTTGACAATAAGCTTGGAAAAAAATTTGAAAAATTAATGCTGTATATGAATTAAACAAAAATACACTGCAGAGGTGCTAACAGCAGATTAGAAAAAAAAGAGATGTGTGCTTAAGGGGAAAAAATCTTTGTGCTTTAGGTACACATCATAACCTGATCCTAGAGGAGTAATTGAGTTTTTCTGAAAGGATGTGATCCTTTTAGTTGGTAGGTTTTACCATTTTGTTTCACTCTCTTAGCAATATTCCCTTGGATTATATTTATAGCACTTCAGAAAGCTGAATTATAATCTTAGTATCTAGATTTGCTATTAATTATGTGTGATAATATTTGATGTTTCATGACATGGATGTCAGAAAAATCCCAATAAGGCTTTTCTGACAAGAAATCAGATGTTTTATGTGGCTAGGAGCAGCTGTCCCTCAGCCCCCTCTTCCCAGCTGTCAATCCACATGGGTGTGCTGAGAGTACAGCACCTTACTCAATGTATCCTTTCTAGCTTTTCCTACTTCCGTAGTTTTGCTCCAAATAATGACATGAGGCAAGTATAGTAAAGTACGAGTCCTTTCCACCCTCCAGAAACCCTGCCTTGGGATGGGTACTGGCAGCACCTTCCCCTGTGTCATATTTAGATATAGGAGACATGCTGTGAAAAGGCAATTGTTCCTGATGCAATGGGAATGTGACTGATTGATGCTACAAAAGCTGTCAGGATGGTTCACCTTTGTGTTGTGCTATTTGTGAGCAGTTTCACATGGTGACTTACTCGAGAAAAAGAATTTGCCTGCTTAGGTCCACCAACTTGCCCACCTTTGTTACAAAGACTTCAATGAATGACAGATTGTGGTCTTGTTCATAATAAGGATTTAAGTCATTATGGCCCTGGAATCACAAGTCTTTATGTCCTTGATCAAATCATCAACCAGCCGATTAAAAACAGATACTGAAAATACTTGAGAATTGAAGCATTGGACCCCAGTAATTATGGGGAGCTATTCTCGGAAGGAAAAATACTTCTTGTTGTTTCCAGAGTTATTTTTCAAGCCACATCCTTTCCTTAAGACACTGAAACCCAAACTATTAAGACTGAGCTGTTACTAAGACTTAGTCCTTAAATTTCCTACTCCAGGTAATATGCTCATCTGGATGTGAACAAGACCCTGCAAAACACTGGATAAGAGCTAGGACTACCCATCATTCAGAATCTTAAATTATCAAAAATTAAATCCAGAGGAAAAATTAAAGAGACTATCTGCCTCTCTGAGCCAGGACATTATTCCTGCTCCATGAGCCTTGTCAGTGAGAACTTTCATCGAGCTTTCAAACACAATTTACAGGATGAAGTGGTGGATATTGGAAAGGCAAAGGATGTGCACGTGTTTTTCTCTTGATGGAATTTATGTCTATAACATAACATGTTTTGATCACATACTCCTAGTTTGTGGCTTATGTGAGAGAACTATTTTGAGTGTGGCTCAATATTTAATAATGCCCAAGCTAAATGATGAATGTTCATGATTATTTTGAATCTCAATCATCTTCTCGGGCCCACTCATGCCATAACACCAGGAATGCTAATGCAAGCATCAGACAGAGATAAAAAAGAGGACAGAGAAACAGAAGGAAGGTGCACCAATTAAAACCTGAAATACTACCAAGGAGTTGCTCAAGAAATTTTCTTTAGTTTTGACATGGGGCATTTCTGATCTGTGCTTGCAATGCATGTTTCAGTACTGACTGATACATGAAATATAGAATATAACTGTACTCTGTACAGCAATCCAACATGACAGATTTGGTAGCACAGGCACATTTCCAAAGTCACATTCATATTTGAGTTTTTCTGAATTCAAATGGACGATTAAGGCAAAATTTATGTAAATGCCTAGACATATTCCCAAGTCTTTGATATATGTCACTGCACGGCTCTTCTCATAGCAGGAAAATGGTAATTCTCATTATTTTTTTATCACAATGGGTCATGACTTCATTGCTAGTTTTCATTTGACTATTTATATTTAAATTAAATCCTGATATTGTGAGGTCTAATACCTGCTGTTGAAGTAGTGGTAAAGTCACAGATCACAGAATCGTAGAACATGTTGAGTTGGAAGGTACCCACAAAGATCACTGAGTTCAGCTCTTAACCCTGCACCAGACCATCCCCAAGAGTCACACCATGTGGCCAAGGGCATTTTCCAAACAATTCTTGAACTCTGTGAGGCTTCATGCTGTGACTATTCCCCTGAGGAGCCTGTTCCAGTGCACAACCAGCTAGGTTCTTCACCTTTTCTAAATATCCTACTGAGACTTCCCCTAACATAAAATAGCTTAATATCTTCCTTATATTGTAGTGCCCAAAACTGCACACAATATCCAAGGTGAGGCCACCCCAGTGCAGAGCAGAGCGGGACAACCCCCTCCCTCACCCAGCTGGCAATGCTTTGCCAAATGCCCCCAGGACAGGGTTGGCCCTCTTGGATGCCAGGGCACTGCTGACTTGTATTCAACTTGATGTCCACCAGGACCTCCAGGTCCCTTTCCATGGCAGTGCTTTCCGGCATCTCATTCCCCAGTCTGTACATACATGCAGGGTTGCCCCAAACCAGGTGCAGAATCCAACACTTCCCCTTGTTGAACTTCATATGGTTGGTGATTGCTCAGTCCTCTAGTTTGTCTGGGTCTCTCTGCAGAGCTCCCTGCCTTTGAGGGAGTCAACAGTTCCTCCCAGTTTTGTGTTGCCTGCAAAATTGCTTAGTATCCCTTCCAGTCCTACATCCAAGTAATTTATGAAGATGTTGAAGAGCACAAGGCCTAGGATGGTGCCCTGTGGAACTCCACTAGTGACAGGTTGCCAAAGCAGACACATTTTCTAGTCTTCAAACATTCTTCACACCAGAGACAGAAGTAGTAAGGTACAACCCAAAAAGAAAATGAGAACAATTTTGCTTATGATTTAATTTAATTATATTCCTTTCCTCTTTTAGAATTTAAACAGAACTTGGCTTGTGAACATGCATGTGACTCCTAGCAAAATGACAAGTGACAGCATGGCCTTGTGGCCATGGACAAGGGATAACTATGTCTGTCAGTAATGCAAGGAGTAGTAGTAGCAAAAGCTATCTGTGGCACGCTTAAAACTACAGTATTTGGCTATATAGCTGTAAATTCCTTTACATATGCAAGACATTGTGTGGACATGTGTTGCAGGACCTCAGAAGGATTGCCAAACTTCAGGGGTCTACGTTACAACCACTTAAAACACCTCCTAGTATTTTATTCTTAATTAAACAAGAGGCACATGAAGACATGGAGTAAGAAAATTTAAAACATTCACAAAAATACTCAATTAGTACATCATAAAGCATTTTATATTACAAATGTCTTTTCTGGAACCTTCTATCTCAAGAAAACTGTTTGAATTTGACTGTGGCTGATAACACTGTAATGAAGCAAGAATACTTACTTCATCAGGTACCCACAAAAATTGCTTTCCATGAGCTTCATAGATCATGATAGAAAAACTGTATCAGCTAAGTATTAATCTTAGCATACACATACACAATGAAGCATTGAGATCTTTAACTTTTTATTAGATGTGATGCTTTCAAGCCAAGCCATTTTAGTACACTGCAGTAGACGTACTAATTAATAGCCATAACACTTGAACAAGAAGATTTTTCAGAACAGGTGGCAGGTGAAGTCCACATGAAGTTTCTTCTGTTCCCTATCCTGGCTCAGGAATGTTCTTCCCCTGCTGGGAACTGATTTGTGAATATAGACAGGGCACATGAGCATAAACACTGAAGAGTACACTGCGTCCCAAAGAAACAGGAACCTAAATCTTTAAAGAAGTTACCACTTTTCCAGCACAAAATTTTCCCTATTCTGTTAGACTTCTCAGAAGAGAAATGGGATATACTACATGATTATTCTGTGAAATATAAAGCAGGATCTGTAATGCATTGTTCTGACCTTTCCAAAGTATATTATGAAACTGACAGTGCTCTGTTATATGGTAAATATATGGAATTTGATTGGGAAAATAAGCCTATAAATATGCTGGGGTTTTGTTTTTTTTTCCCCTCTCCATTTCAACTTTTTAAAGAATAGCCAGCAAGCTTTCATAAAGTGCTGACAGCTATTGAAAGGAAAGATCGTTCTGGATGTTGTGTGGTAAATTGCTCAAAATCATATGACAGAAGTAAAAGGATCCTTGCTGAGTGGAAAGGTTCTGAAAGTTACATTCAGCCTGGTGCATGTCAGTCAACATCCAATGTCTTCAGCACAGCTATTGTAATCAATGCCAGCCCCTTATTGGCAATTAAAGCTAATCTTAATATTTGACAAATACAAAATAAAAATACTAAAAGAGGAAGATAAAACACCCTCTACACACCTCCCTCAGACTGTACTACGGGTCTAATATAATGTTTTTCAATATCCCAGCAATAACTTTTTGCATTTAAAAGTTGCAGAACTCTGACTCAGACCAGTTTTCACTGTCCTACAGATATGTAGTACTCTTTTCTACAATAGTTTTGTCTTTCATGGAACTGAAGGGAGCCACTTGCAGAGATGTGTATTTGTTATTTTCAGTGTGATTAATTAAATCAGTATTAATATTTAAGGACTTTCTTTTGCAGAAGGATGATGGAAATTAATTTTTTTCATTGGTATGAGCAGCAAAATGAGGGGAAAAGATATAGCAGTCTATTCTGTTGGTATATGAGGTATCATACAGAATTAAAAGGACAACTTTGAAGTCAGGGATTCCAGTAAGAGAGAATGAGGTCTTGAGAGCAAAGGTTGTTGTTTATCTTTGGGGCAGTGAGGGAGTGCACACACATCATTGGCTTATCAGTTTGATCTCCATCTCAAATAGGAGATAATCAAACTCTATGAAACACAACCAAGATCTGAATTTGTCTTGTTATTCCTAAGGATACTTTCATGGGATAGTGGTGAAGAAGGACTGAACACTTCACAAATTATTCTTGTGACCCAGCCCACATTTCTCTAAGCTTTGGATCAGGCTGTCAGAAAGATTCTCTTATTGCGCTTTCTCCTTTCAAGTAGTCCATGTGTATTTCCTGAAATACAGGTGGATAGGTGGGCTTTCTACATCTAATTAAAGTGAAAGTCTCTGCTAATCTCCTCTTTTCTTCCTTTCCTTTTACTAATTCAAATGAAACCACGTCTGTTTAGTCACATGAGGTTGATATTTTCCTAGTCCAAATTTCATATAATTTAAATCTCTGGATAGCACAGGCATACTTAAGATGAGGACATTAAGTAAGATGAATCTTTGTCTGTCCATCTTACTTAGTTTAACATCAGCCTAGTGCCAGGAGCCAAAACATTATTTCCAGAAAGCTGAATACATGCCAGCATTACTGAGGTTCCTTGCCCAGGAACAGGCAGTATTTAACATAAGAATAAAAGAATCTCCACTTCTGCAATGAAAATGAGTTTTGCACCTGGCACAGTAAATGATTATTACTCTTGTGAACACATTATCTTCCTGGAGAACACAGAGGAAGAAGGAGCCCTGGAAGTCCTCCACAGGTTGAAACAGATACGAGTCTTGCATCTGACTTTCTTATTAACAAGAACTCTTTGCTATGTTGCAGCAGATATGAAAAAACTGCCCTTAGCTGGTTGGATGTATTTGTAATTACTGCATAGTAGTCAAATTTTGCCTTTCGCTCAAATATAATGAGTATAAATAATTTTAACCGTTACTAGATTTGCTCCTGTTGGTGGTGGCCTTATTCTGTCAACCTTGTCAATTTAATAAGAGTTTAAATATTTAAGTACAAATTCTGCTTGAAGTTGCCCAATGTTTGGCTTTAAAAAAAAAAAAATCAAAAAAAATCTGTGGTCTTGAAGAATTAATTGCCCAACAAATAACCAAAGGAAAAACAGTGTAAGGCAACCAGATAGAGAAGAATTGGAGACTATATACTGCTTCTCTCCTTTAAGGCATAAATAGAAATGGGTTTTATCTTGAACATCTTTCCTTCCAACTTAACGAATATATAAATCTTATGATGTACAATGAGAAAAAGTATATTTCCCTTAAGCAATGCTGCAATGACTTGGCCAAATCCAGAGTGACACATAATGAAATTGTTAACATTACAAACAGAGTAGAAGGATCTCATCCCCAAAATCTTTTATTTCAGGACATCAGTTCTATTTTGTAAGAAGGCAGAGATATGCTGAGGTGGAAATGTTTGTTTGCTTTACCCACAAGTTTCCTAGGAGTCTAGCAATTGATATTCAGTATTAATGTTGGGGTTTTTTTATTTTTCTTCTGCTTTTATTTTTTAGCTTGTAATACATACAGGCACTAGTATCACTATTCCAGAAGACTGTGCTTTATGTTAGCTTACACAATGTTGTATCCCAAAAATGAGAGACCAGACTGAATATGCATATTGAAAGACCTTATGTACAGCATGTAAATATTTTTGAAAACACGTTTTTGAAAAATTAACAAAGGCTAGGCATATGAAGTTGTTTGGAGCACAGGTAAACATACAAGCAGCAAGGTGAAGTATTTTCCTCCCTCAGCTACTTCAAAAATCCAGGAATCCTATGATTTCTGCTCCACACAGCTCTGCTCCACAGATTTCTGCTCCTTGCTTGTCACTGTCTCACAGCTTCATGCAGCTGCAAATCATGTGCAAATGAGTGGCTCTGCAAATATCATGAAATGTAGTTTGCTGAGAATATGTATCTAATTCTATAACCTATGTTGGGGAACAATGTTGAAAGAATTTCCCAAAAACTCAATACAGTTATCAAGCAGACATGAAGGTCATGTTGCTCCAAAGCTGTGCAGTCAGGTAGTAAATAAGAGGGACTTCAAAGCACCAGGATGCCTAGTGATACTGTAGACTTCAAATGACAAAACTTGCATGATTTGCCATCCAGAAACTTAATACAAGACACTGAACTGTACTGTTTGAGCTTAAACTTTCACCTGTTTTAGAACGTGGTGAAGAAGAAAACTTAACTCTTTCTATCCTTGTCTCAGAAGCCATATGCCTCTTCCTCCAACATATTTACCCACAGGTTAAACATCACAGACTCCCACCATTTCATGATTAGACATTGCAAGTAGCTAATATACACAAAAACAGGCTACCACCAAAGGGTGACAGAACTCAGTTCTGCAGCTGAGTGATCACAGCCCCCATCTTAAACCCTAGTAAAGACTTGATTGTACCTTAAACAATCAGCAGAATTTTAAAAGTCAGCACCAAGTATTTGAATCTCTTGATTAAAGAATGTCAACAACCTTTCTTAGCAAGATGTATAGTTATAAATATTTCTGTGCATGTGTACAACTGTGCATATGTGTGTTCTTCCAAACAGCCCATAGGTCATTCAGTAACTACAAAAGACTAGGTGTAATCAGTGGCTTATAAAAATGCAATATTTAGAATAATGATTTTTTAAAAACCTCAAATACTCTCTGAAGGTATGTGGGTTTTATGAGTTTGCACAGTGAAGGCCATATAAGAGTTTACATTTTTTCTAGAGCTTACATTTTTTTCTAGATGGGGAATACATATTATCTTTCTTAGCATGTATGTGTAGAAATAGCAATATACATGTATGAAAAATAGAGATCAATTTTTTACCATTTTTTCCCATGAGCTAGAAGATATGAACTAGACCTGCACGTACATCCTAAATGAGGTAAACCCTTGGCTTTGCTCGATAGAACAAGATTCTTAAAAACTCTTGTAGTGATGAGCTCAGACTGACGAGAATATTGCCCAGATTCTTCTATGTTTCTTCTTGGTTTGTTTCCATATGGCTTCAGTTTTTGATAATAACATGTCCTTCCATATTCACACAAATCTCCAAAGGCATTTTCAGTACTTCTGTAAGATTAAACAAAAAATGTCAACTAACATATGTTCCTGTATGAACTCATAAATACAAGAATAATCAATAGCCAGGTACACAGAGTTATAAATGTCACCACTCCACACTCCCAGCTTTCAGATTCCTAATGGGGAAGCTTGCAAAGATCAAACCTTTTCATGTTCCAAACCACTGGGATTATACTGCCTGTATTGCCAAGGTTACTAAACAAACAGGCAATTCCAGTGTTGTTGTAAGAGGCTTTCATCAATTTGTCAAGTCATTATTTGTGCTCGGTGGTTAAAAAATTAATAAACAATTCTAGGTACTTTTCCTTCAAAATACTAATCAAATTTAAGCTGTTCCCAGAAGAAGTACCTTTCACCTTTCTGTGATTAGTAATTAAGAAGTATGCTGAACTGCATTAATAGGAATAAGCTTTTAAAATTACTAAGTCCAGACAGCTTAATGTTAGGCAGAGGATCATTTTTTTCAGTTGGCTGGACACAGAAAGCTGAAAAATTAATATAATGTCTTTGAGTTACAACCCACTTAGATTGCTGTGAGCCACAAATACAAAATATTAAAAACAGTGCTGAGCTGCCTTTTTTTTTTTTTTCCCCCCAGTAGTGGAAATGCCAGAAATTTGGAAGAGTTCTTGGTTTATCATAGGGCCACTTAAGTGAAATATGTCCCAGACAAAATAGATGGAAAAGCTGGTAGAGGATTCATCTAATAAAAAAGTAAAGGTTAAGGTTAAGAATATGATGAATCTCAATTACTGTTACATTTCTTACAAAAACTCCCAAATTCTCTAAATAGACAGAAAATCAGATTAATAAAGGCAACTATGTAGATGCAATGTCCTCAAGACTTTATATGTGACAAGATAAAATCACAACTAAAAATTCTGCACATTTAATGAAAAAACAGCTAACTTACAGACCTTAGAAAGGAACTGTTGTTTAAAAAAAGAATCAAAGTGGAATATTTCTAACAAAATTTGTCAGAGATCCAAAGTCTGTGCTAGAAAAGTTTTGTCATGGTTCAGGAAAAAATTAGCACTAAAAATTGTTTCAATTATGCCTTGTAAATTCTGTTATAAAATTACCTTCAAGAGCATAAAGTAACCTCTTTAGTCTCACAGAACTGCAGTTCTCAGGTCTCAGGTAAGCTGAACCTGACCTAACCAAATTCAAAGGAAAAATAAGATGGACACTTTTAAGAGAGTAAATGAACATATATTAAATCAACTAATAAAAAAAGGACAGTTTTTCAATCAAAAAAAACTTACACTCAATAAAGAATAAATAATAAAATTTATTTATCTGTGATTTACAGAAAAGCAGGCTAATGATCCTAATTATTTTTTTGGCTTCAGAATCTATAAGTCTAGTAATCAGTTTTCTGTCCAGATAGAGAGACTTTTGTTTGTTTGTTTGTTTTTCAAGTAGACCAAATTTTTTACTTAATGCCTTTTTTCCCCTCAATCTGGAAGTTAAACTCTTGGAAGCCTTCCTGGAAGGCATAGAAGACTGGTTTTTACTCATCTGAAAAAATGGAGAAAGAGGCATGTCTCATTTTTCAGAGTCAAGTACATAATGATATTGGTTTCATTCAGTAGCAATGAAGCTCATTATGTGCATGGCCATGCAATGACCATTCTTTTTCTCACAAAACTGAAATATTTTCAGTGTTTTCTAATTTCAATTCAACTTTGCTGTTGATTACAATTCATGTAATATCTATCTCTGTTTTCAGAAAAATTTAAAAGCGGTGACAACAAAAAGGAAAAAACCCCACCGCGTTAATTGGAACAACTGCCTTTTATTTCTAGAAAAAGAAAACATGAGTTAAACTACTAGAATGTGTATTTTACTCTTAGGTTGTCTGATCTTTTATGATTAGTTGCTCTATACTCCCCTGTGATAATGAACACCTACTCTACCTTTTCTGCTCATATAAATTGCAAGTAACTGTCAAGAAAGTTGACAAATGTGGTAAAAACTTATGCATCCCTGAAAAATTTATGCATATTTTTCTGACTTTTCTTGGAGAGAGATTCATTGTCATAGTTCCTGTCCATAGTAATATTTATGTAGGTGTGAAGCAATTCAGAATCAAAGTCCCTGCAGAGCTTATGCATATAAGTATTGCAGTCACTACAATCCTTTCTAAGTGTGCCAGAAAAAGCTATATGCATGTGTTAGAATTTGTTCCAATACTTTTTCCTTTACTTCCATCTTTTCATTACCATTAATACATACATTATGTAACAGCTGAATTATGTCTTGTCTTATGAGAAGTATACATACGCCCACGTTCAGTATATTTTAATTCAGTATTTTTTGCTGAATATTTAAGTTCATTAGGAAATAACATTAAAGATGACAGTGATGAGATGAACAACATATAGACTGAAAAATAAATTTATAGGTCTGAAAAAATGTCATCAGGAAATAGTGTCTTAAACCTAACATCATGAAGTCTGGAAGACTCATTTAATGCACACTTAATAAAGACATTGCTAGGATCACTGGTCCTTCTGCAGCTCCCTGAAGCCACCACACAAGAGGTGATAACCTCACATTTAGTAACAGTCTTAGGTAGTGCAGTTTTTTGTCATAGCCACTGGAATGGGCATCTCCTTTCTCCCAACCTGTGAGTCAGGAACCAGTCACTCACTAAGAGATCAGCAGCATTTATTTTTTGAAAGAATTAAATAATGATAGCCTATTTTGATTTGTCCATGGCTATTTGTCCATGGCTAGTGAGAAAAGACATTTTGGTGACAGGTGGTGTTTTTATATTTTAGAAATTTCCATTTTCTTTGTTATTGTATATGCTGTTTATTTTTCTTTAAAAAAAAAAAAAAATTGCATATTTTAACTGAGCTGGAACAACTTATTACTACATAGCAAACAACCTAGAAAACAGTTTACCATTGCTTTATCAGTTCCATTATGGTAAGGTTTTCTTCCCATTGCCTACACATCTTACCCTGAAATTCCTTAGTTTAGCTATTGAGAACATACACTCCTAAGGAAGAAAACAAAGAATGCTAGCCTGACCCAGTCTCCCATTGTTGATTCAGGAGACCCTTGATTACCTCTCTTACTATCACTCACCAGTTTTATTTTATGGGCTAATATCCACGAGAAGGATACGGAGCACTTATGGAAAAATCACAGTATACAGAGCAGAATATTATGTCCAGCATAAAGTGCAGGACTAATTTTGATCAGGACCTGAGCATTTGGCTAGCAAAAACTCTATAAATTACTTCTTTGAAAAGTCTTTCTTATCTGTCCTTCTCTAGACAAGATCAGCTGTTTTATTGTCTAAAATATACTTTCAGTTCTTGGCAATCTGTGATGAATTGCAATGTTCTTTTCTCCAGACAGACACTGATGATCAGTGAAAGATGTTCTTCCTTTATAAAAGAGGTCTTAAAAAAAAAATCCTGCTTAAACTAGTATATCAGTTGTCATTTGAACCTGAAGGATCTCATACATTCATTTCTATCTCCCAAGGACTTCTGCAGCATATTCTAAAAAAGGTACAAGAATGAAAAAGGTTGATCATATGGGAAATTTAAGACTGCAGTCTGTGACTGAAGTTTTGGAAAGAAGCAAAAATAATGTACTAAGAAAAATTAAGGCAATGTAAAAGAATA
The DNA here is from genome assembly GCA_013396755.1 of Sclerurus mexicanus. NCBI lineage: Eukaryota > Metazoa > Chordata > Aves > Passeriformes > Furnariidae > Sclerurus > Sclerurus mexicanus. The sequence goes on along the minus strand of VWZF01005142.1, from coordinate 3,757 downwards.
TTATTAAAATTAAATTTATTAGAAATATTTGCAAACATCTAAATATATTTACATTTTTTAGGGTCAGCCTTCTACTTGGAAATGGAGAGAAATGCTGCTTACAACTCCTTAGGAATGATGAAAATTTCATCAATAAAGTAATATAAAGCAGCACAAAAATGGTCTAAGAGTAGGAACTGACTAATCAGTATTAATTACATTTACAACTAATGTACTTGTCATAATGAACACAAATGAAACGTTTTCCAGCTCCATCACCCTTTGTACTCCAACACTTTGCCCATCACTCTGAGATTTTAAACATGAAACACTAATGATTCTGTGTATCATTTTTGGTCTTAAAACATGCATTTTGAGATGGAGGAGGGGTGTGTTTATATTAACATTCAGAAAAAAAAATACTGTGATATAATTGTTGAGGTGATACAATGAAAATGCTACGAGAGATCTCAAGCAGTTACAGGTTTACGTTCAGACCTTACATTTTCACTACTTTGTGGCAAGAATCAGTGTCTATTATTATGACTATATATGTGAACTATGATTTATGTGTCAGATATTAATGGAGAATAAATAGAGTATCTGAAGAAGGGAAGCTATAAAACTTGTCAGCTCAACTGAAAGTCACTACTTGTACCTCCAGTGGTTTTAGTTGGTTGTATATTCAGTTCATCAAACAAAGCATCAAAATCCACAGTTTTTTGGTTTATAGCTGTAAGCTGTTGAACAGTCTGTCTGTTTTCTTGCTACAAGCAGGTGTGATTAAATAGCAGGAAGGAATTTAAAATGAAAGCATGATGGGGTGGGGGAAAGACGTCTGTTACTTCTGAAATCTAAAACATTTTTTTTTTGGCATCTAGCTTTGGGGACAGGCAAGCTGGCTTGTGGTAGAAAACTATGAGCTTGGGTGGATTTCTGTAGTGTTTTGCAGAAAAGGCAAAATCCTAGTCCTACCTCTACTAATGTTCATGTCATGACTTGTCTGGTGCAGAAGGTGCAAGATGAAGGTGGGGTTACTTTTGCATTTAACCTGTCATCAGCCTGAGAGGTGTGCTCCTGAAGGGGTTGGAGACTTTCTTCTGTAAGTATGTACCACCAGCCACTGCTCTTTTATGGGAGAATGAGAAGGTTTGTTAGTAAAACTCCATGCAGGACTTTGAAAGTGTAAATCTATGTTTAAATGTCCAGTACTTCACTTGGTCAAAACAGTTATAGTCTCCTTTTTAATTGAACTGTTGCCTCTGTTTTTCATATCCAGCCAATATTGTTTTGCTGCAAATGCATCAATATACATGTAGAAAAACGTGATGTAGATTTACATCTGGATCTAACAGGTCACTATTTGGGCCTCTTTATATTTCTAATTGGGTGCACAACTTTGTCAGGTAGGGATGCCCTTTTCCTTGATATTATTTAATTTAGCCTTAAGCACCTTGTCAGAATGAAAAATGTTCATTTACAAAGGAATTTCAGAGGACTCATGGGATTTGCATATAAAAAAACACCCACAACCCTCTTTTCTCTTGCTAACAGGCATGACTAGACATTGCAGAATGAAATTAATTAACATATGTCCTTGAATTACCTGGGAATGCCTAGCAGAAACAAACCAAATTCTTTTTAAAATTGTAAAGACCCAAACTTCACTAAAAAATACACAAGAAATTACACAAAACTCTCATACAAATTAAATTTTTAAAAACTAAAAGCCACGTTTTAAAAAACTACTTCTTTCCTCTTAATACTGGTACTTCATCAGATGTCTATTAATATTAAGACACAATTTTGCTACCATTTAAAGTGAAATCTGCTTTATATGCCTATTACTTATACCAGTAGAAATAGATTGCATATTGAAATTAAGAGGTAGATTAATCACTTGAAAATGTATTCATAAAATTGAGTTGTATGGTAATGATGGTATTCTTCCATTAAGCTTGCTACTGTCTTTGCCCTGATCATCCATGTTTTTCTTTAATGTTATGCAGAATGGAAGAGGTACACATCCTTTCAACATAGGGAAAAAAAAGGGCAGAAAATAGCAGGAGAATAATCTTTTCTTCATAGTGTTCATACAGATCAGCTTTTAAAAAGCTGGTTTGAAAGATTACATTTCAATAATAATAAGGAATAACTTAGTCCTTTGCTAATATTCTCTTCATCTTCATAGCTTTTAAGGGTTGCACTTCTCCATTCATTCATGCTTTAGAGACATCATTAGCTTTCTGTGACCCCTGTTTAACATCTCTAGACAACCTTTCCATAGATTGTGCACCATATTGTGAAAATAATGCTGAGTGATGCTCTGACTCTCACTTACATATCCACCCATTTAGTTTTCGTTACAAAGAGAAATCTTCTCCATGAACACCCCCTTGTCATGGGGGAGAAGCTTGCGTGCCCTTATGAGGTTGTGAGCTGTGGTACATGCCTCCAGCAGGGTCTCCCATGCTAGTCAGGTCTCAACTGAAGGGTCAGACGAAGTGAGTCCATGGGCAGGATAGGTTCACTAGCCCCCTGGCAACCATCCTAGGAATAGGACAACTCTAACTCTAAACCCAGGCAGATGGAGCTCGCTTAGCCCTGTAAGGCCATCCATCTATGAGAAGGATACTCAAACCAAACCTGCATCCTGAGGACTTCACTGTAACCATCCAAGCTCACTTGTCCCTGACAGATGAACCTTAAGAGTAAAGGGTGGGGCCAGTTCTGCACACAATGCGTCTCACCTAAAAAATCCATTGCTCAGGCTCTAAGGATTCTCCCCCAATTGCAAAGCCCTGTAGCGATAGGTGAGGGACGAAATGGCAGGTGATAAGGTGCACTGGAAGCC